>LS048001.1:5188-15650 GCA_900241095.1 Acartia tonsa | reverse complement strand
CCTTAAGAATGTCCATAAGTAAAACCATCTTGCTGCCAAATTCAATTCTATCAAGCTGTTCTTCCTCCTGAAAAAAAAAGATTGTTACCTAATGATTATTAGACCTTTCTTTCTATCCTCAAACAAGAGCCTCAAACCTGACTATAAATGCCAATTTTGATTGTACCGTTCATTTATATTATATAATATTTCTTATAAGTATATTTCAAACAGAGACAAAAAATAAAGCAATAATACTTACGTTGAGAAGTTGATTCCACCATCCCCTGGAAGTAACAGGCAAATCTGACTCCAGACCCTCAACTAAATCATCAGTGCCAGCTGTTTGTCGGGTATTTCTTTTCTTTGTCTCCTCCAACTCCTAAATATTGAAATCAAAATTAACTAAACATGTTGTCTTCAAGACTGACTATTAATGCTTAATTTACCAACTAACAGTGTCTTAACATTTCCACTTAAAAATTTAAGGAGTAATGTTGTTTATTAGGTATGATAGGCGACTTAATTTATTTTACATCCCTTAAGATCCCTGCTTAAAACAAGAAATCAAGAACAGCAATACAAAAAAGTAGGGTTGGCAATCCGTCCAATTTTTGGACAGGATTCGGTTTCTTACAAAAATCCGCCCAAAAATGAAACGGATTAATCCGTGGATTACGGACTCTAATTTTTTTTAAGGGTTCCGGATTTTCGGTTTACGGATTCTAAAGCTGCGTTTTTTCATTATTTCACAGTAGCTTTTCTCCTATTTCTAGACCCTACAGCGGCCAAAATGGTTTAAAAATATATATTCAGACCAAAAAACTGAAGACGCTAATTTTAGCCTAACAATTAACAATCCGAATCCGCTATTAAAATAATGGATTCCGGATTCGGATTCTGGATTCCAAAATTGTTCAAAAAGTGGACGGATTCCGGATTCGGATTGCCAACCCAACAAAAACATCTGTAGATAAATTACCTGAACCTCATTGCCAGAACCTTCACTGTCATACGCATCATCATCCGAGTCATCAGCAATGAAGTCCTTGAGGCTGCCGGCCTCGTCCTCCTCCTCATCCTTCTCTGCCTTCCTGTTCTGTGCCAGCTGCAGGATGAACGGATGATTCCAGATCTTGGACAGATTCTGGACGTCATAGAAGAGTCCGCCCTTCTTGCCGCCTTCCAGCTTGCCGTCAAGTCCAACCTGTCCAGCCTTGGCGTAATTCTCCAGGTAGAATTTATACAGTCGCTTCTGGAGGTCGGTCATGCACAGGCTGAGGACAAATTCCAGTTTGGGTTGTAGGTAGGGAACAAGAACATGATAGTCCAACCTCTGCATACAACCTTTTAGCAAATCATTTAGGATAAAAGATCGTTTTTTCATAGTTCTGATATCCCTGTCAGTCGAGTCGGAATGTTGGCCGTTGATGATTGGATTGACAAATCTGTTCATGAACTCTTTTCTTGTACCGAGCAGATTTGGTTTGACAAAGTTGACCATTTCATAATATTCTTTTAAGTTGTTTTGCAGCGGAGTACCAGTCAGGATTATTCTAAAATTAAAAATTATATCACTCTGCGTAATCTGATTAAAAATTGAATATTCCTACATTGATTAAAAAAAACTCCCTGACCTTTTATAAAAATGTTGGAGGGAGGGGGAGGGGTGGTGGGGACTGAGATATGCCTGGTTTACTTCCCATATTTCTTCCAATAAAAGGTAAACGAGGAGAAAAGTTAGGGAGAAAATAGTTTTGGATCATGGAAAGAAAACGAAGATGTGGGTCTCGTCGTATTTTCACAGTAGCTTTTGATAGGTTATTTAAGGTTAAGTAAATGCTAATGATTTCCCCGCAGGTTAGAGCCCTCCGCAAGGTCTAGAAATAGGAAAAAAGCTATTGTAAAAATACAACGAAACCAGCTACTTATTTTTTCTATCCATGATCATTGATCCATAGCCTTTGTTTGTTCTGTTTTCTAAAAAGTACCTAACCTTCTAAGAGTCTTGATTCTGTTAACAGCCTTGTTGATGGCCGATTTCTCATTCTTTAGTAGATGCCCTTCATCACACACAACTAGATCTGGACCAGGGTCGAGAAGACACCTGAAATATTTTGATCATTAATCTGATTACAATAAATATTATATATTAAGTCTAGATTCATAATCACTAAATTGACCCAATAAGAAGAGAGAGAAGAAACAATCCGGCCACATTATTGGTTAGAACGTTTTCAATTTGGTACGAAAGGGCAGTTATTATTTCATCTATGTATAATAAGTCAGCTATATATAGTTGAGTTTCTAAGAATTAATCTAACTCGGAAAATGATAGTCCAAAAATTTCGTCACTCGTGTTATTGGAAAGAATCATATGTGATAAATAGAAGCAAAAATCTTCGACTGCAAGAATTTCCTTTTCAAGTTAAAAACTAGTGAATTTCAAATAAAATATACTTTCTTTCTTAATAAGATACCTAGATAAACAGAAATTTTTAATCCTATGTTCAAAGTTTCAAGAACACTTACTCATTGAATATTTTGCGTTGTTTGCTTTTGAACTTCTTATTCTTCTCGTTGGTAAGATTTCTGAAGAGATCATACCCAATGATGAGTACGCCACCCTCCCTGAACCATGCCTGCATCTTGTCAGCCCTCGCCCAGTTGTCCTTGTCACTGGACATCCCGTACACATCCAGTTCAAGACTACCTAAAAAGATTTATCACGTTAAACTAAAACTAATACAAAATACTTTTTATCTCCTCATTTACTTATCAGAAACTGTGATATGTGGATTCAGAAGAAAATCATTTTGCCTTATTAATCCTTCCCCGAGTAAAAACAGGAGTTCCAATAAAAATAATATATAGGTATAATTTTTGTGCTACAGCACCAAGAGAAAACTAAGTTTAAATATTCCATGTCAGGCACTAATTAACTAGGTATAGACATAATAATGTACCTTTCAACCACTTTTCGTACTCGTCCTCCCAGTTCTTGACCGTGTTGACCGGACAAATAACCAGGACACGGTGCACATTGACCTTGCTGTTCTCCAGGACCGTGTGGGTCAAGGTGATGGTCTGCAGAGTCTTACCCAGACCCATACAGTGGGCCAGGATACAACCGCCAGGCACTTTACCATCCTTAATCTGGGCCACGGATTCAAAGCAGGCGTCCCACATGAATTTAACACCTCTAGCCTGATGAGGCTTCAGTTTGGTTACCAACCTCCTGTTCACCTCAACAAGAGGCTGCTTGGTGTCCTCATCAAAGTCAAGTATAAGCTGAGTAATACTGCCCTCCTTATTGTCTGGTAACTTGAACATTTTATTGTACAACGCTTGGCGTTCCTCCATACGCTTCCTTCTCTCCCTCTCTTCAGCCGCGGCCTCCTTGGTTTGGTCTGTTAAATGCTTGTCCTTGATGACCTTCCTGATGTTGTGACGACCAACCTTGGATTGATTCTCGTCACCAGAGTTGCTTTCGCTGTTTTCGCGTATCCTCCGCCGTTTCTTAGGTCTGCCACCATCGGAGTCAGAATCGTCTTCGGACGAGTCGCTGCCTTTGATTCTTCGCCGCCTTGGTTTCTTTCTTGTGACATTGTCACTGTCGTCAGAGTCTACTTCTTGTACGTCGTCACCATCACTGTTCTCCTCCTCGTCATTGAAATCTGGGTCATTGCTTTCGTCATCTTCTGAGTTGATTATGTGTCGACGCTTTCCAGTTTTGCGTTTTTTGCTGCCTCCGACGGCGGCAACGTTTGTGTTAAGGTCGGATTCTGCACTTCCACTTGGATCGGTTAGCTGAGATTTGGCTTCCATTCTTTTCCTAAAAATGTATGATATAATTATTCTATTTATTTCATTTTTGAAATACTGATTCTTTTTACCACAAAGTACAATGTTATACTTATAAGAAGCATCTCTAAAATCAAGTTCTAAAAATGTAAGTCTTTACAGCAGAATCCTTTAATTAAGAAGTTATGCAACAAATTTACTTCCAATTTTGTTTAGACTTACACATTAACATTCTGCTTATTCAGTTCTGACACTCTATAAGTAGTGTTAATGTTTGTTTGTCCTACCGTTTCAAGGCTTCATTTTTATGGATGTTGTCATCCTTGTTCTACAATCAAAGAAGTTCTCCATTATAAAATTCAGTTGCATCTTATCTTTATATTACATGGAAGCCTAAGAAAAGGATCCTACCTGTATTTGACTTCATCGTCACTGGTATCAGTCTCACTTAGTTTCATACACAACAGTTTAGGTCGCACACCATTTTTAGCCTCAGGCTCCGGCGCACCAGACTTTTTGCTTGATCCGTTTTTCTGTTTGTCTCGAGGTTGTGCTGCCGGGCCATCAGGATCATGGTTGGAAACTGCGCCCTCGTCGCTGGAGGTGGCAAGAACTAAAGCTTTAGCTGCTACGTTTTCAGTCTAAAAAGATAAGAATAGGTTTTAGTGTCTAAACGAAGTGGAAAAGTTTGTCAAAGGATATTTATCATCAACTGCAAAGATAGCATAGACAGAATAACTTTTATTACTATAAACCTCAAATCAGAAAAAAACTAATGAATTTAGTTACTACATATAAAAAGATTGGTAATTTTCATCTTGATTGTTAGTTGTTTTATAGAGTTATGGAAAGAGTCAATCAAAAGGAAGCTTTTCACAAAAGAGTATAGAAGAGACAGTATATTAAAAGGTAATTTTGATTATAATATTAACATTACTTCTGCTTTATATAAAAAATCTCTACTCTAATATTTCAATGACTACCTACCCTAAAAAATTCACAATATATTTCTGTCTCAATTTATTTTTAGGGTAAATGTACCTCAATGGGGTCCTCAGCATTTTTGAGGTCAGGTATCATATCAGCTTCGCTCAAACCACTCATCTTGTCCTCGTCAGAGCTTATGTCAACAAGACGATCTCCTACACCCGCATTTTTTACATTTTTTGCATGACTTTTCCTGGATAATATTATGAGATCTAAGATATAGTTTTTAGAAAAGAGCGCCAATGAATGTTTCTCCATCATTACGAAAAAAACAACACAATAACATGAATGGTATACTTATCTTTGCAGGACTCCTTTCATCTAACTAACCCCCGCCCCCAAAAAAATATTTCTAGTGATTTGCCTTAAAGTGCCTAGCGAGCACAGATCCCCGCCCCCTTTGTTCTTTAAATAATTTAAAAATAACGAGATAATTCTAAATACTTCACCGCAGCGGTGGGCTCCAATCCTGCGGGCTACCCTGTAACCAAAATAACCTTGCAAAAGATAAAACAAAAACACACTAAAAACTACTAGCTTTACAGCAACTTTATAGTTATGGATTAAACTAACCCCTGTCCTACTTGAGTAAATTATTATTGGATCTCATTCCTTGTATTTTTTGACGTGGATGCGTCAGTTTTGCCATGCACTGAATCTAAATTACACAACCTGAAATTTTAACAAGATTTTAACAGTGAAAAATTTTTTGGACTTAGATTTATAAATAAATAGTGTATGGATCTTAACTTCAGAGCATTTAACAAAAAGACTAGAAACTTAATCCAGTGCTTTTCATAGCATTGATGTTATAAATGCTCTTAATTTAAGATTCCATTGCTTAGTCAGTCATATGTAACGATCAATAAAAACAAATATTAGGCGAATCTGCAAATAAAAGGGGTATCGTCATTTCTCTCGAATAAAAATAAAATTTCAATTAAATGTGGCCTTGAATTTGGATAGATATGAAACTTTTCATGCTAATAAACTAATAAGATTTAATTTTGTATGTTTACAGGGGTATATATATTCTGCATGGGATCCCCTGCTACAGGGGGAGGGGGATATATAAAAAAAGTGGGAGAGAGAAAAATATAGTTCTGAAATTTTTTTCTCCAATTTTCTTCTGTATAGGGGAAAAAAACTATTAAAATGTGTGGGAGTGGTAAAAATATGAATAATAAAGAGCACTAAAATAATTTTTTCATTTTTGTCCCCTCCTTAGGGTGAAATCAGAGAAGGGGGGGGAATATGAAATATTTTCAGCCGGGGAAAAATTTAACTTGTGCAGAATATACACCACTGTATGTTTAACTTAAATTCCAAAAAGACAAAAAATAACAAAGTTTAATATAGAGAAAAAAGTCCGAACCCTGTAGTGAAAACGAGCAATGCAAAAGTACTTGAAAAATAAAACAAAAATAAGGGCAAGGTTTCCGCCCCTGCTTCTAGTTATAAAGTAACAAAATGAAACTAAGGGGTTAACTTTGATATGTACACATCCTTGTTCCAGTCTTTACCATCAGAAATAACATTATGTATGTTTAATCTTTACCTAGGGTACAATGACATTAAGAAATGCAGGGGTAATGGGATTTATTAATAAAAATATTATCTATTGAAACCATGGACAAAGGATGGGGAACTTTGAAGTTAAACATTCACTAATTATGGCCAGGGAATGGTATGACATCTTATAGAAGACTTATAAACCATCAACGTTTTTTTAGTTAGGTAGAAATTTTTTATTTTACAAGAATTTAGAGGCAAAATAGTTTTCATAGTGCCATATCTCTTTCTCTAACAATAGGGTCAAATATTTAGTGCTTACAAGATTTTAACATCTTGAATGGAAAAAAAGGTGGAGTGGTAATTTTAGCCTTTAATTTTTCAATTATTCAAAACCACACCTTTTGTCCATGTTGTAATACAACCCCCAACCATTTTACAAGGCTCACTTTCCCGACAATATATTACCAGGGGTTAGGACAGTGGAGGATAGTTTGAGAGCATCTTAAGACAATTTGTAAATATAAGGGTGGGGAAGATTTGGTTTTAGATTTATTTATCTATCATTGTCCTCACCCTGGTGAATATTACCCCTGCATTAAAATGTACACAGATACACACACACACACACCATTGAGGTGTCTAGCAAGGATGTTATCTGCTAGAGCACCATGATAGGAGTGATGGATTATGTTAATGGGAGGTGAATGAACCGGAGGCGGAGACGGAACATGCCAGCCCTGTTCTACCATCCAACCTTGAGATGTCTCGCTCTTCACTAATGGTTTGTTCACCTAGTACGTTCACGTTCACCTTAATAAATTAAAATCATTTTACTTAAGATCCTATTATACCGAGTGATCGATCTATGGAGCAATCTACCAGATAGCGTAAAATATGCAAGAAACCTGTACATTTTCAAGAAAGAATATGACAAACTTGAAAGACTTTTAACAAAACTGTTATTGTGAAGAATATTCTACTAAATGTACTTTTAACTGTGATAAAACTAACATGTTTTGATGTCGCCCTAATAATCTCGTATGCTCCAGTAAGGGCCCTGAGAATTATATAAACATAAACATAACATATGGGTTGCTTTGGGAAGGATAGCTTCCATTGTGACGAGCCAAAAAATTAATATTGATTAGAATAGAAATGAAGGTTTGGATTTTAAAAGAATTCATAAATTGAAAATCATAAGGAAACATTTTAATTGTTGAAAAAAACAATAAGCGATGCAAAAGTTCTCACCTTTCCTTTCTGTTCCAGAACATTCAAAAGCTTGGAACTAAATGCAGTTATATCAACTCTACAAGATCTTATTTTAACATCCTCTAAATTGGGCAACGGGCGTGGAGACGGCTCCTCTTGACCACTGGAATCTGACCGGGCGCCTTTTTTACGCTTCTTTACAGGTACTTCAGTATTTGTTGTCTTTTCTGTTTCACCCTCCTCGTCAGATGACGAGAGAATCTATTTTTAATGTAACATGTAATATTTGTAAAAACAAAATAACCAAAAACAATCAATATGTATGGAAACTGGAAAGTCACATCTTGCATCCTTTTTTTTCTTCTCAAGAACTAAATTATTAGGTATTACTTTCTGGAATTTCATGCTGTAATAGTAATCAATAATGATAAGTGTTAAGTGTTAAGTATCCTAACAATTTTGAATTACGGAGAATAAATACCGAACTGTTTCATTTCTAAAAAAATATTTTGTCACATTCCTGAGTATGTCCAGAAGACCTTCTCATTCTGTCTAATTCTTTCTTCTTCTTCAATTTTTTCTTTGGTTGGTCTTCATTGTCCTTGTCCAGAGACAAAATAATTGGAGCATCATCATCAGAAGAGGTCATGGCAAGAACTTCTTTCTTGGCTTCATTGTTCTGGAGATCACTGTCATTGTCAGAATCTTTTTCCTTCTCCGGACTATCTTTCATTTTAGAGTTATCATCTTTGGCCTTTTCTGATTTCTTAGAGGTTTCATTATTAGAAGATTTGCTGCTTTTTGAGTCGGCATCAGAGTCTAATTGTTCATTTTTTGGATACATAAGATTCTTTGTGCTCTTTTGTACTTGTTCAGCATCTGACTTGTTAGGTTCATCCCCTGAATTATTGGGAGAAATAGGTTTATCACAGATTTCTTCTTTATCGGCTTTCTTTTTCTTCTTAGACATTGAACTTTTTGTACTGTCATCATGGCTGTCTTTAGTAGAAGATTTATTTGTTTTCTTGTAATTCTTTTTGCAATCCTTTTCGTCATCTTTGTCTGAAACTGTTTGAATCTCATCTTTCTTTTTCTTTGTAACATCTTCTTCCTTCTTAGCGCCTTTTTCATCATTCGAAACATCATCATGTTTCTCTGTATCGGATTTATCATTATTTCCCTTTGTCTCATCGTTAGAACTATCATTTTCAAAAATATCTTTGTCTAAGCTCGATCCTCTTTTGGTAGTTTTCTTTGCGTCTTTTTTGTCATCTTTTTTATTATCTGTTGTTTTAGATTCCTCATCACTATCTTTATCTGTTTCTTTATTTTTGTTGGAATCATTATCCGAATTACCTGAATTCATTTCAGGTTCATTATCTGACAAGTTAACACTTGACTTATCCGTCGTAGGTCTGTTATCACATTCAGTAATCTCAACTGTCATTTCATTTGTTTCTTCAACATCACTTTGTTTTGCATTGTCGACAGATTTATCGTGTTCATTTTGAACCATATCCTGAATATCTGAATTGGATTTTCTCTCAACTTGTTCTTCTGGATCACTTTCAACATCAACAACTACAGCTTCTACTTTAGCTTTAGTTTCTTTGTTTTTCTTCTGATCTTTTTTATCCATTTCATTTGCCTTTTTCTTTTCTTCTTTCTTGCCAGTATCATCTTTCTTGACAACACTATCTTTTTTCTGTTCTTTCTTTACTTTCTCTTTGTCCTTTTCCTCCTTAATCTTATTTTGATGTTCAGGTATTTCTTCAACCTCAGGCTCTAGATCTATTTCAGTTATATCTGGAAAATTTTCTGTTGCCTTCTGTAGCAGATTTTCCTCCAATAAGCTTAATAAAATAGAAAAAATAATCATTATGTATAACTTTACATAGGTATGTCTACTTTGTCTAATACTGAGTTTATCAAATTCAAATAGAAGTTATATTATCCTTTTTATCTTTTTACTAGCGGCTATGTCCCTAGAAGCCTCTAGGGGCAATTAAGGTAGGAGAGGGAAAAATTGAACTCATCCCATTTTAAATTTGAGTTTCAAAAGAGTAAAAAAATATTTTTTTTTGGGGGGGGGGTGGAGAGCGGTGAAGACATCCTCCCCAAAAATAGTTTAAAACCTTCCCAAGACCTATAAGAAGCTTCACTGTAAAGGAGAACAATATCGGTTTAGCAGTTAGCGAGATCCCTCGGGACAGACAAAAAACATAATAGAATATAAAAAATATAATAGAATTACATTATAAAGGGCAGGTATATTTAAAATCCTGAAAAATTACAAACTTCGAAATATTTTAACTATAAATTCCTAGATACCAAAAAAATATGAGACATTTAGATTAAATCAAACTTATAAGTGAAATCATACATTTATATCATAATGACTAATTTCATACATACCTCATGTTATAGCTAGTAACTTTAAATATTTTTCTTATTTTCTTGATGGACTTTGTGAATTCAGCCTCTGAGTCCGGCCTTTTCTTCTTCTTGTCCCATTTTTCTTTGGCACTGAAAGAAAAATATTTTTCTTAGAAGTTATTTGCCAACATGATAATATGTTTCCCCTCAAACATTCATTAGGTGAGTTATCTTAATGGTTGTAGAATATACGTGGGTAAAAATTGTCTTCAATTTAGCTTGATAACATGGAACTTATTTATTGGTCAGTTCGTTCATCCAGTAGGAGTAAAGCGGGGAATCGTTATTATAGCCCGCTGCGTGTTTCACTTTATTAGAGAACATGAAAATCTTGTGTAATTGATAATAATAAAATAACTTTAACTTTAGACAACTAAACAATAACTAAATATATTGTTATTTACCATTAGTAACGATCTTTATTTACTTAAATAAAGCACTTTAGAATATTGCCTTAAAAACAAGGATGACAACATCCATAAAAGCGAAGCACTGAAACGGTAGGACAAACGGACATTAACACTTGTAT
>LS047994.1:6041-20960 GCA_900241095.1 Acartia tonsa | reverse complement strand
ACAATTCTAACATGCCTAAATTAACGAATAAAAGCTATCTATCTCGGACGGACGTACGGACGGACGGACGGACAGACGGACCGACCCTAATTATAGAAAAGCTTCGCTTTTAAAAACTAACTTAAGGTAAAACAGAAACACACAGAAAACTCCTTCCCGTCTTATTTTGAATTTATTTCAAAATAAGGGGAAGGGAGCGGTAATTCTGTGCTCGCCGCTAATTACTTTTTAAGGAATCGTCACCACTCCTTCTACAGGATTTTTCTTACCCTCCAACCCCTTAGTCATAAATGTTATAGTTGACTCTCTAATCTGTTCACTTTATTATTTAGTGGCTTGAACATGGATTAAAGAAAATGTTTAGTTGGCAGCAAAATTTGTGAGGAATACTAATTTTTCTAACAATTTAATCTATGATTCTCTTGTCTATTTGTTTGCTCCAAAAAAGTCTCGCTATCCGCTAGACCGTTTCGGTACTTCATAAAAAGGTCAAAATCAATTTGGTTAAAGGGAATAAAAATGCAAGTTCTCCCCAACCCAAAGATACACAACATTTTTATTTTTAATGAGTGTATGGTGTAGGGGATAAACAAACCTAAAATAGGCAAAGCCCATATATGGCATTGGAAGTTACTCTTTTTAATATAAGATATATATATCTATAATACAAAGTAGCTTGATGTCTGTCCGTCCGTCTCTTAAGATCTCAGTAACCACTGAACCTATCGGATTCTACTCTTCAGGGTATATATCCTTTGGTCCTGTGGTGGTTTAAAGCTATTTCCAAAAATTTAAATTTTCCCCCTAAAAAAAATGTTTTCTGGGGAAAGTACTTCACATAAAATTAGCAGCACCAGAATTTTTGTAAAATTAAAAAAAAATTACCTAGAGGCTAGGGGCGAAGCCGCTAGTACATAGATATAAAGTAGCTGATTCAACACTTTTAAAACTACCCAGTTTTTTTTATAAAAGAGGGCGGGGTTATGTTATGGGTGGTTCAATTAAAATAAGAGTAAAACTACCATTCTGTCTTAATTGGTAGGTAAGTTGGCATCCGTACGTCTTCATGCTTAAATTATGATATGATTATAGCCACAATTTGTTAAAAGCGAAGCTGTATATTATTAGTTGATTTAAGGTATTTTTAAAGCATTTTTATACTCAAAATTATCTAAATCAATTTATGCATCGAATATAAATATTTAGATATTTATTCTATGAAATTGATGATTTGCTAAAATTTTAAAAGCGTAGCAGCTCTAAAAACTAAAATTAAACTTTGAAACAGTTTAACAATAGAAAAGATTTCCTAACCAGTTCTTTTCTATTTATCAGCAAATGCTCTGCTAAGAAATAAAAATAAGTATGTATCAAACGCGTTGCCAAGGTCTAACTGTAGTAAATTCTCCCAATTATCAGATTTCTTAAAATTTAGTTTCCAAATAAGATCTATTTTCATGCATATTAACAAAATCATATAACGAGCATAGCTAGGCTAGACCCCTAAATAGTCTGAAAAATCAGCAGGCTTTATGCAGCGCAAATAAACAGTGATCTTTTGGGATAAGAAAATGGCTTTCAAATTGTTTTATTGATTTATAAATTTACCCCTTTGTAGATTACAATAAGTAGTTTAAACGTTTGGACAGTGACACTCAACTTAATGAACCAACCAATCAAAATTCAATAAAAGTCCCCAAAGTTGTTATGCTAACGAATATACAAAACTTTAAAAATACTTTTGGGACTAATGTAATGTAACTTGCAGGTCTTTTTGATTCAACGTCGGCTCTTAGGTCAGCCGTTTGGCCGTTAGCATTATTTAATTATACAACTAAAGATATTCCCTCGTTTTTCAGACCTGATGAATGAAAACATTACAAGTAGATTGAAAGAAAACACTGACAAGTTGAGAATAATTTAATATTTAAACATAAGGGTTAAATAACATTCCTAAACAATGAAGATTGGTATGCAAATTATTGAAGTACCCAAATGTTTAAACGTGATCTCTAATTCGTTAACTAAAAAACTTTGGGTATTATTATTATATCTAACTGTCCAAGTTACCTCCAAAGGATCTTTAGTACATCTCACCTCCTCATATTGGTCCTTATGCCCTTGCACCCATCTGGCTGTTCGGTTGTTGGCCTGGGACTGATCTCCATTCGTTCTAAATATACACATACAAGAATTTTTAAAAGTTGTTTTAGGTAGCTGTCTATAGTGCCCTACCAAAACGGGGACAGATGTCATTGCTTTTGGCCTACCTATACTATTAACATCAGGAATTACCCTATACGCCATCTCTTTCCTAGTGGGTTTCTTTCCCCCTTCCCTTTATCTATCCCTCTACTATGACGTCAATAAAATAGGTAGGCCAAAAGCTGATACATCTATCCCTATTTTCCTAGGGCACTAAACAAAGCTTCATGTTACATCTATTTCAAACTCTTAAAAAATCACGAAACCTAACATTGAAAACCGCTAGTTTATTAGTCTTTTGATCTATATAGCTGTTAAGTGGTTTTTCAGCAACTAAATTAAATTTGATCTGATTATATACTACAAAAAAGTTATTGTTACAGGAATACATATCCTTAAATAACTATTCGTAAATCACAAAACCTAAACATATACAACCTATTTAAAATCCTATATGAATGAAAAGATTAAATTTAAAAATGAATGAATAGATCAATCTTAATTCTTTTGATAGACATGAAATTTATTTAGAATTATAGACTAAAAAAGAAGAAATCATTACTTGAAATGTTGAAAAATAGTAACTAATTAATAATTATTGTAATAAGTAGACAAATTAAAAATATAATGCATTTTTTATTGGGTTGTCTTTTATAAACTCTCCGACAACTAATCGCATTAGGTCTGTTTCTCTCTCGTATAATAGAGTGCAGTGCCGCTAAATTTAGGAGCAGCAGCTGACTGTATTGTAAAAAGGTAGAAAATATTGTTTAAATTGACCTTACCTATACAATGACTGAGTGTATCCTGGCAGCACATTACCACTCACAGGTATCCGCCAGTCTGACTCCAGCCCGGTTATTCCCGTCCTCAGGTTCCCGTTATCGCCGTTCATACCGCCGAGACCTAATGATGGCGGAGGAGGGGGTGGCCACCGACGGCCCCAATGGATATCACCAACTGATGAAGATCTAGAGATAGATAGTTATATCAAGGAGAGAGAGAGTTGAATATACACTTATTGAATGAAAGAAAGTGTATTTTTTTTTAAAAGTAGTACACAGTAAACAAAATAATTTGACGTACAGACATTCCTGATTATAGAGTAGCTACGCTACTTACAAGATTAGATAGTAATACCTAGAATCTCTGGAGTTAGCCACATCTGGATGGCTCTCTAGGCTGTCTGTATGCTGGACAATGCTTCTGCTGGCCAGGTTGTACTTGTATCCTATCTGTACACTTGGAGGCACTGGCGGGGGACCAGGGGCTGGAGAACTTGATTGACTAGAGTGACCACCATCTGGATAAAGTTTAAGCATGTTAATTCCTTACAAGGTGAGATTTTTGGTTTGTCAGCCGTTATTGCCCACCTATTCTCAAAAACTCAGCCAATATGTAATATAACAATTAACATCAACCAATACTTTGCATGAATTTCGTTTGGAGGTTCTAACTGTGCAGTGTGCATGGTATAAGGTTGCATTTGTATAAAGGCCAAGACATTCTCACTTAAATAATTAATGTCAAAATCTAGAATTAGCAGAAACAGGTAGAATTTTTAAAGTTTCTAGTATATTGCAGTTTGTTCCAGAAATAAACCCGACACAAAAACAGGCCGTAATGTCTTTTTTAGATTTACTTTGTAGTTACAAATATCTTTGAATCAAAAAATTAGTTTTCTAAATTAAATATAATTAAGAAAATAATTAAGAAAATATCCAATGAACTATTCTTTTGATTTTAAAAAATATCAAAAATAGATTGTGGAAAAGGGTCATGAGTAATCACTAAACCTCTTCCTAAAGAGCATGGGTAAGTGGGGTGTAAGGGAGATGTCTACTAAACTCTTCTTAAAATTAACATTGGCGAATTGTACCTTCTCCTTTTTTTCATCCTCTAAAGTTTCACACGCTTCTAAAAACCCAGTGTTTGCTTCTAGTTATCCTAATATTTCACCTGTGTTTCCATTCACATTGTTGAGCATAACCGAGGGTGGTAAGGTGGAGGGTGGCCTTTGTCGTGGCAAGGTTATTGATGTTCTCATAGAGAAGGGGGATAGTGTACCTGAATAAATTTAAGTTTGAGACATCTTGCGATTGTTTTTGGAACTAAATATAACTCTTGTAAATCAAAAAAGGAAAAAAAGGGAAGGATTTGTAGTAATTATACTTTACTACTGACTAATAAATGGTTAAACTCTAAAGCAATAAATCTGTAAAACATAATTATGTAATGTAATCCTAAAAAAAATAACAAAAAATGTTTTAGCAAACTATAATTTGTTGCCACTATTGCTATTTAAAAACAAGGTAAAATTTTAAAGTTTTCTTAAAATATAGGAAACAAACTAAAAGAGGTTTTTAAGAGACTCTTCCCCTCCCCCTTTATATTGGCCTATCATTGGTCATTTATATTCTATGACGTAATTTTTTTATAGGCACTATAAACAGCTTCTTTATTTATGAATCCTTCTGTTACCCATTTCTATGTTATTCTATGATGATTTGCTATAACAATATATTATTTGTGTAAACAATTCTATTCTACATTTTCTTTTGATAAAGCAAGATTATTATGTTTCCTACCAATGCACTTTTAGATGCGCAGCATTTCTATACATTATTTAGTCCCTTGCTTGGATAAAGTATTTTCCCCTAAATTTTTGGAAATGTAAAAGATTTAGCCCCCCTCCCGCTTAAATTTTACCACCAAGCTGGGGATGCCATGTATATCACCAAAAATACACCCTCAAAACATATGAAACTCACAGACACTAATTTGTTAGCGGGTTATTGCCCCCTTCACTCAAATTTTTACCCCTGAAGTGATTTTATGGAGATACTGTGAGGCAAATTTCATACCTTTTAAGATTTTGTATCCCCGGCCCCTCCTCCCAAATATAAATCTTGGACGTCCTTTTGTGGGTATTTTATGATAATCACTCTAGTGTTTGCACTACTTTGTTTTTTTCTTACTGTGTATGTTTTTATGCTTGTTATATTGTATGCAAGCATAATGCACCGATCACTCCCTTCACATGTAAAAGAAAGTAAAAACATAACCATCAATCTTTCACTGACAGTTTGTAATCTTTAATATGTCTTTTTCAATACATAGTGTAGCATACAGCTTTAGATTTATGAATGAGAACAAATATAGATACATTACAGAAAATGTAAGTACATATTAGTATCTTGTTTTAAAATTAGAATAATTTAAAAGGGATTGGGAAGGGTTAAGAGTCTGTTTTTATTGGATGCTCATATGTTTGAGGGTTATTGCTTAATCATTTATATGAACAGGGAAAGAATAGTAAAAGAAGTAAAACTGGTTACTAAGTTCATGTGGGAAGAAAATATAAAATCTGAGATGCATCTGTACCTGTATCTGGAAACATATCCAACTGTTCAGTGGAAGAACACAACTGTGGCTGTGAACTATATCTACCACCGGCAACACTGGCTGGCCGCCTGGGAAACCCACTGACAACAGGCCCACCTACCACAGCCGGCCCGCCCGGTACAATATTGTCCATCTGTGGCGCCCCGTTGGCCTGCCGGCTCATTGTAGCATAGTGGGGGTAGTTGCCACCACGTGTGCGCCGCTGGAACCTTGGAGCACGTTTCAGTGTTTCAGCTTCACCATCAGAGAAAGGACCATATCTCTGTTCTTCCTCCTTAAATAGAAAAAAATACTTTAGGCAGGTAATAAGTATGTTTAGTTTACTATACATATTTATTATATGCAAATTTGTTCTGTTCATTTTTACTAACTTTTATTTTGCTCAAAAATGTGAAGAAAATAATTCTTCTGATTATGACCAATTATTATTTTTTAATCACTGATAATTTATTTTAGTCAATTTTCCTCAAAAATGTAAATGTCATGTTTGAGAAATTAAAGGTAAGGTAATACAAAAACACTTTCAATTGGCTGATAAAGAATTATACAATTCCCAATTCAAACAATTCTTGGCAAATTTACTTCTCATTCAGAATGAGTTTGCCAAATTGTGTATAATATAATATAAGGTATATAAATGCAATAATAAATTAATCTTCCCTTCCTGCCTTGGCAACAAAAACAAAGAAGTGCACACCTAATACCCAATTTTGCATATTTACTCAAAGATATAGTGGTTAATTTGAATTTTAATGATCCAGTTTTGTTTCTTCTAGATAACTACCTGAAAACTAATGAATATTATGATTTACATAAATAGCCCACAAAAAAGATGAAAAATAAACACAGGCCTAAAGAGTGTTTAAAAAAACCAATCGCTCACAATTTGAACCATCTTTAGTACTTCAAATCTTGGAGGTTGACCCCATAATGTTTAGAGTTTTTTTATGGGGCATGTAATAACTTTTGGAGAGGTGAGTGGGTTCAAAATTCAATATTGTTTTCTCTTTGTCATTGCTTGGGCATGAATTGTATTATTTTTTTATTAGTTTTGGACCCACATCTGTAAGGTTTATATTGAAAAAAGTGAAGAAATAGTTTTTTTTTCCATCACCCTTTATAAACTTTATCTATGGCCTGGGCCTTCATTAACTCGTTATTATCTTTGAACAATAATTCAATATGCTAAATAATATTTCAAAATAAAAATAAAATACTAAATGTTTCTAAATATTTCTCTTATAAGTTTGTTTCCACCAATAAATATTGAATTAATATGAAATACATCTAGGATTTAGGGCAACAATAAAAAACAGAAATTGTATTGGGCCTGGCTGAGAGAAGATCAATAACACATGTTTCTAGACCAGGCTTAACTTAGCCTTCAGTCTGAGGTTTCTTATGGGCACAAGTTTTAATTTCTTGTTCAATATTGTTTCTCTGTGTTTCAATGTTTTAAGCTTTTTATGTTGTGTTAGTTTTAGTTTTGGAGATGTTTTATGTAGTGCAGCTTCACTTTATCTAATATCATTCCTACGTTCATCTGAAGTCAGTCAACTCAGTAATTTTAGTAAACAGACAATTCTCTACACAGTTTTTCTCTGATAACAGAGAAACTCTTTTTTTATAATTGTCTCTATTATTACTGTTTATTTTTTGTATTTTTTTTATTTATTATTGTTGTTTGAATATATATGGAGAGTGATTGTTCCTGTTGTTTCCCTATCTAATATTGTAATAGAATGCAATTTTAAGATTGATTTGCCACTACTGTACAAAGCTTGTTCTGAATACATCTTGAAATGTTAGATAATAAAATATAGTGATATTTTTGAATGATTGGTTTGTCTGCTTCTAAAGTTAATAAATCAGCCATTAAATTAATCATTTTGGTTCTGCTTTTTAAGAAAGCTTAGTATGAAACAAATTTAAAGGGTGTATCATGTGGGCTGAGACAAAATATGTAATTTTTAAAATTAGTTTAGACAAGAATTAGATTTTAAAATAAGATTATGGTAAACACAGGTTGTTTGAAATCTAGATAAAAATGAAAAGATAATCATTAAAACCTTATTAAAAACAATAAAAGATAACAGTAAAAAAAACAATGTTTTTGAAGAAATTTTTTTATCCAAAACGTATCACAAAATCATTTCCTTGTTTTAACAGAATCATAAAGATTTACATTTGAGATAAAACTTTTTATAATTTCCTTTACATCCAACATTGTGTGTGTGTGTGCTTGTGTAGGGATATTTCCTTGTTGCACTGTTGGTATGTACAAGTATGTGATTATTTATATGTGGGTATAAAACCAAATAGTTTGTGTGTGCCTTCTTTCTTATATCTAGTAATATGGTAGACATCAATTTCCTGGGAGGTCAGTTTTCAACAATAAGTTTCCTGTTTTGTCCATCAAATATCCAATTATGATCAAGATTGTTTGCTGACTAGATAATTACTTTTATTTATTTATATAGACAATTATTTGCTCAAAACATTAATTACTTTTTTCAGTAGGGAAAATAAGAAAATAAATACCATTTCTTTTCTAGGATTTTTCTGGAAAGAAGTGATGATTAATTTGGATTGGGTATCTGGTAATACCTCCACCATACTTTCAAGAAACTATACATAGAGCATACTGTTTTAGTATCAAAGATAATCTACATATAGGGCTTATTGTTGGACAGTCTTTTACTCTTTAATTTTCTTAATATTAAATATTATTTAAAAATCATTAGAGGATTATTTTAGATCTAGGATAACAGCAAAATGTTAGAAATATCTATCTTAAAAGTAAACTAAATTTCAAGCAGTTTACTTTCACCATTAAATACAAAAAATTTATTTAATTACTAAACTCTATATTTAGTAATAATTATGTAAATGTTCATTATACAACGAATTTGAAATGGCCAAATCTATCATTCAATAATACTGAGTATGCCCTGATATATTCTTGTGTCCTCAAGGAAGAGACAGATTGGTGTATGTAAAGGTAGACTCTGACAGATGACAAATATACACATATTTCTAAATACATATATTTTCTTATATAAAGCTTTTCTATAATTAGGGTCTCTACCTAAGTCTGTCAGTACATAATAAAGACAATATGTCATTGTGTGATAGATAGTTGGTAAAAGTAGTAATTCTACATTTTCTGAAAAACCTCCAAAATTATAATTAGGAGGTATGAATGATTACTTTAATTCTAGAACTTCTTCTGCAAGTTTGACCCTATGGAGAGTTAACTTTTAAGTTTGTTGGTAAATATTTTGGTCAAATCATTGAGATGCAGCTACTTTCTTATTTAATGGCAGATAAAAGATATCCATAATTTTTAATTGATGTGTAAATGTAAAATAATGTAAATTTTTTTCCTTCACAAAGTTGGTTACTCAATGATGTCTCTTAGAAATATATTTGTCTTCAGTTACATTGTGTATGTACTACTGTGCATATAATATATAAATAAAAGGTATATTTTATTACATTATTCAGCTAATAACATTCCACTGTCTTATATTAGCTCTCTGGAGTATATTGATAGTCAGAATAAAGAAAAGCGTATGTTTCTTTAAGAAGAATAAGTGTATGCACTGACCAAATAAATGGTAAGTACTTTCAGAGTATATAAACAGAAACCACTTTTTAGGTACAGAAAGGGTATTATATATCTTTTTCTCTTTTAGGACAAAGAAAATATATTTAGTAACAAATTACTATATATCTGTAATAATAAAAATTTTTAAAGAGACATTTTAATGAAATAAGTAACATAAAAACATTAAATTTAATACCTAGTTCACTGTCAAGGAAAAATGTGTTAAAATTAGATATTCTGTAATATTGAGCTAAAGCTTTGAGTTGAGGAAATGAAATAAAAATATTCACAATGTATTAATTTGATATATTTTTTCATTGAGTTAAGAACTTATTTAAAATTGAATGGAATAAAACATTGCTCAACTTAATTCTCCTGATTTTGTCACTGTGAAAATGTTATATCTAATCTTTTTTTTCATCATTGAGTATATTTATTTCTTTGTGACTTTTTACTTTTTATCAAGGATTACGATTAAGTTTTCAAGAAAAAAAATTTACATAAAAGTGGTATGTTTATACGAAAATCGTAAGTTATTAGTCATTTAATTTTGATCTAGACCAATTTTAGAATAAGCCTACTTTATTTCAAAGTCTTATTGTCTTTAAGTACCATTCAAATTACATATCAACAAAATGCTACCAGCTTTAACATGGCCGCCATCTTGTCAAGAAACTGATCAAATTTTGAAGATCATATAGAGATGAATAAACCCATTATTTTAAGAAATTTATATATTTTTGTATTTTAAGAAATTTTAGAAAGCCAATCCATAGTTTTATTTGTAAGTGAAGTGAACTGGTAAGCTTGATTTTGTTTGTATGTAAGGTGAGTGTGTTTGGCAGAGTTGTCCTGGTTTAAATATTTTCCAGGTCAAAAATTTCTGGTCTTTGATCTTTTCTAATTTCTACCAAACCAGCCCAATTTGTATTTTCACTGAATATATATTGCTCCTTTTTTAGTAGAGCAGCTATAATCAGTAAAATATCTATAATATCTAAAGAATGAATAACGGCTATTATATCAAAGTTTAAAATCTGTCTATGTCTTCTTCAATGATATTTCTATTTAAGTAAATTTTTAATGTGAAATTGTTATTGGTAAGGTTCACCTATAACTAAACTAGAAATATACTACCTACTCTATTTTAAATTAAATGTAATTGAAACTTGGTAAAACGCAATAAAAATATTTTATCAAAATGTTATTAACACTATTTACAATTATTCCCGGAACTCAATAAAAAATTTAATTAAATAAATTTCAAATTTCCATAATTTGTAAATATGAATATAAATAAAGAATAATTTATGTTTTAATTTGACAAGATTAATCCATCACACATATTCATCATGAATGCAAATACTCTCTTGCTGGGGATGGGGTAGAGCTACAAACAAAAAATACAAAAAATATTTTTATGTTCAAGAAAATATTTTTATCTCATAAAGCTGGATTTTGAATTATCTGCTTCATTTTGTTTTGGAGTTTTATGCTTTAGGATTTCTGGCAAAAACAGTAGTAATATTAAGCATTTCAATTCAAAATAAATATAAGTAAATGTCATTATATCATGTAAGTTTGGTTAAATTTTATACTATTAAATATAACATTCTTTTGTTAAGACAAATTTGATTAATGCTTAACCCATTTTATATATTAGAAAAGTTGTATTACATATTGTGCATTGCACCCAGGACCAGATGTCATGTAGTTACATGTTAACTGAGTAATACAACTGATGTAATAACATCCAGCATGCACCATGCATCTCTGGGGTTGTTTACAAACATAAATGCACCAAAATCTAGTTGTATTTTTTGTTCTGTTTCTTAAAGAAAAACAACAAATTTTTCTGTTATCAATTAGCTTCTCTATAGTAAATACTTTCTCATGTACTTATGTCTGTAATGCTGCTCTCTATTTGGTTCTCTTCCTATATGGATACAGTGCAAATGCCCTAATCTTAATTTTATCATTTCAAACAGTTTTGACATCATAGTCTTTATTTTCATACAACTTATATTTTCTAGTTATTTTTATCACCCCTGCCTCTTTAGCATATTCTAATTCTAGCAGAGATGAGACTTTGCCAGAGAAAGGAAAT
The DNA here is from genome assembly GCA_900241095.1 of Acartia tonsa. Classification (NCBI taxonomy): domain Eukaryota; kingdom Metazoa; phylum Arthropoda; class Copepoda; order Calanoida; family Acartiidae; genus Acartia; species Acartia tonsa. The sequence continues at coordinate 9,633 of LS047994.1, read as the reverse complement.
GAAATTGTCTTTCATTTATTCTCATTTGTGTTATACATAGTTTTAACTTCTTGTTTGTTCAGCTTTATATTTTTACGTCTTCACAACTGAGAAATTTGTAATCTGAGTTTTTATTTATCTAATTAAATTCATAATATGAAATGGCTAATAGCAAATTTTAATTCAGATATGTCTTTTACCAACTCTAAAGACACCAAAATATTATTTATTTTGAAGTTTTAATCATATTATTCCCAAATTTTCAAATAATATATTTTTGTTCATAATAGTTTAATTAAGTTTTTTTTGAGTAAACAATAGAAACTCAAATTTTATCTATTTAGTTTTTATTAAATACACTTTTAAAATGATATTGTCAGTTCATGTAGAATATACAATGAGCTTAGCTATTAAAAGTTACTGAGGTATGTATTAAGTTAAACTTGATGGTTATGATTAATTTTTTTTCAAAAGTATATTTGTATAATATTTTAACATTTTATTCTTGCAGTATTATTCTAATTCTATATTACATTTAAATATTTTTATATTTGACTATTTATTCAAAACTTTACTGTCATGATTTGTCATTTTGATTTAATTTTATATCAAAAATTTCTGATTTATGTCTGTCATATCTTTTAAAAGAAAATAATGTAATCTAATTTTATAGATTTTATTATTTATTATTAGTAAAAATAGGCTTATTTTTGTACTTAAAAACACAGAGAAACTCATAATTAAAGCCCAACAAGTATAGCACTAAAAGGTTCATTTCTTGACTTCCTTACCCAAGAAAGCTTGTTAGAAAATAAACAAAGGTGACAAAATGATGAAAATCAGAAGTCTGTATCAAAATCAATTGTTTAGCTGTAGTAACGTTCCTTAAATAAGACTAGAAACAAGAACAGGGCCTAATTTTAGAAAAATCTAAATATAACTGAATCATTTGTTCCTGCATTTAATATCTATGTTTGGTTTCGGTCCAAGTTTTCAAGTTTCAGGTACTTATCATGGCTAAACAGCCGCGCGCGGGCCGCGCATTTGCTGCAAATTTATTTCCCTCTGGGTGCTTTAAAAATTTACTAAAAGTGAAGATTTCCATTCTAGGAACAGGTCTTAAAAGTTATTCAATGTCAATTTCCTTTGGACTTTCAGATAGCTTAATTCAAGAGACTTCAACAGACCTTGAACTTGTAGAGTGGCTGCCGAGCCCTGGTTCTTATGCACACTCTATCTAATCACCTCAACTTCAACTTTCACAGTAAATGCATTTTAAACATAGAATAACAGAGATAAGTAAAATAACTTTCACTCAAAACTTTTTTTTTTGACTTCCAAATCCCCCAACCCACTTCTATCTTCGTAAAAAAATATTTCTAGCCCCCTTGGGGCTCTAACCCTATTAAGCCCTATCTATAAGTTTATCTATACGATTCTCAAACAGGATATTTCTTTCTTTCTTTTTTTGTGTGTGTACTTTTTCTTCTCGATAACGATATAAAGAATATCTATAATTTAAACTGAACCAATAAAAATACCTTCCAAAATTACTTGTGCACCTTTTGAATATACATATCCCTGTATAAAATTCTAAATTGTTCCATGGCATACTGGCTTAATCAAAAAAGTGTGAGAAAAATTTACCAACCACTTCTATTTTGCATAATTTATGTATTTGTGGAAAAAGACAAATTAAAACAAGAATGAAGCTATGTTTGTTCAGATGAGTAACTGGCTCTATAATTACTAGAAAAGCTTAGTATAAGTCTAGTTAGTTGGCAAAAGATTCTTTTTCTTTTTCAACAAAAATTATATTTGGTAACCATTTCTAAGCACTTCTAGGAACAAACAGAATAAAGTTGTGTACAATAAGCTGCCGTTACCTGGCTCTATAATTACTAGAAAAGCTTAGTATAGGTGGCAAAAGATTTTTTTTCTTTTTCAACAAAAAGTAGATGTGGAAAGCATTTCTAACCACCTATTAGGAAAAAATAAATAGGGGCTAAAGCGAATGTAATAGTTATTTTAAAATTGAAGAATATTTGGTCAGTTTAAGCTTACACACTGTTGAATACTTATTCTAGCCTAACAGGGACAAGACCTGTAGCGAAGCTATGCAAACAAATAGAAACAGACAAAGCTTTTAAAGTGCTGTAAAAATGAGGTCATACTGGCCTACCATTGTTCAATTAATATGTTTTCTGGCCTACTATTGTTAATTTAGTCTGTATATTGGCCTATCAATGGTCATTTGGATAGTATGACGACATTTTTTTATAGACACTATTAAGATCTTTGAAACGGACTTACCTCCATGGACCAAGACTGAACACTGGGGGGCGGATTGTAGGGCGGCGGGGCGGGATGGGTGAAGGCAGACGAGGTGATGGGGGGCGGGTGGATACCTCCCCCCCGCGCTAAAGAATTCGGGGAGAAGAAACTGTTGGCGTAAAACTGCGGCGGAGAGAAAGGGTTTCTGAAAAAAAATAAGTTGTAATCAAAAAAGGATTAAAAATATCCATTATTGAAATATTAAACAAAACTGATGTACTTGTAAAGATTATTAAAAAAAAGCAAAATAAATAACACTTCCCTCCCCCACAAAAAAATTTCCGTTGTAATTCCTAAGTAACAGCCAAGAAAATTACGTTTTTCCAAAACAGTTTCTTGGACAGACGGAATTTGTATTTGTCTTTTGTCATATGATCCCTTCAGTTGACAAAAACTAAAAAAAAATTATTCTAAGAAAATAACAACATGCCCAACTTGCCAAATGTTAAAACCTGAACCACTTAATTTTGTTATTAAACCTAAACTTTTATTCTCAGAATTAGATTAATCCTCATATAACAAGGACAATTATGTAGCGAGGCAAAAATTGGATGAAAAATTCTGTAGGCATATGTGTTTGTATATAAATGAATCAGGAATCTAAGGGATAATACAATTTACGATAAATTGATATAAATCTCCAATGATGATAACACTGATACCCCATCTGTATTGTTAGTATTATTGGTTAAAAAGTTTGAACACTGATAGTTTGGACCCAACCAATCAAAATAATTTGGTTTTAATTGATTGGGTACCAGTGTAATTTTCTATACAATTTCCCCTCCCTCCCTGAAAAAAAAGGGTTCAGCAATTATAGGAATGTACAATGAGCAATGTACTTGAAAACATGGAAGACGCAGTTATTTAAATCTTACTTACTCAGGATCTTTGGACCTTTTGCTTTAATATCAAATTCCCTGCAACAATCTATTTTACGTTAAAATCTACGGACCAACAAATGAATTGTAGAGAGGTGTTGATTGTAATAAACCAACATAACAAATGACGTTGTTTTCAACCTGCAATTCTTATATTCGAGATCTAATATCAACAAAATTACAAGTCTACAAATCACCTCATAACTTTTAATTTTTATTGTGTGATTTTTATAACTTGACATACCCCTAGACTAAATTTAGATGGATTCATCAGAGGATTGAAGGGGGGCAGAGTCTTTTGACCCAATATTGCTAAGGAGCTGTGTACGTCTCCCTTCTGCAAGCTTTTATGTGTAATTAATCACTGAATATCCAATAAATGGCTCATTTTTAAAATA
>LS047992.1:17814-32767 GCA_900241095.1 Acartia tonsa | reverse complement strand
AATACGATGCTAGACATAGTTTTTTCGTATGGATGAGAACCGGTTCTCATCCACCGGATTCGAATGAATACGAGAAATGATATTAAGACTAAATATGATGTTAAACATTATTTTAAATTCAGGATATTTAATTTTCAACGCCTTCTTGTTTTACCTAGTAATTCTAGGAATCACAATAGTAAAATGATAACCTTATTAAACTTTACGGAAGTGTGAAAAGGCTTCTCTTTCAAAATTATCCTTTAATAAAAATTTTATATGACGAAAATTCATAAAATTGCGTACATATACAGATACTTCTTCAAGTAACGAAGTTACTCTACAATCAAGTCTTTCAACTCATTTATCATTAAAACAAAAACCATCATACAAGCTTTCTATATGCAATAGTGTGACTTATCACTGTTTATCAAACAAATGTAGTTCTTATTGATTTGTTTGATATTTATGGTTTAGATCTAAAAATGGATTTAGAATTTTTTTGATATTACACCAGATTATCATGTTTTCTAATAAATAGAAACTTACAGCGAGCTAAAAGAATGACACCCCTCCCACTTTACACCATCCCCTCTCGTCGTACTATTATAAAGGAACTGACGAATAAATCACAGGAGAAATAGCAATTTAGATTTGCGTCAATTTTTTCCCTGTAGTAATATCCACGTATATTCTACCTCAATTGATTTAAACTATTGGACTTAATCGTCCTTGATTCAACATCTTGCATGTAAATATTTCTTGAAATGTGTTTAATATGTCTGTTTGTCTTTTTTTTACAACGAGCAACAACCAGTTTAGATTTGTATTTGTATGTTCAGTCAGAGGGAAAAAGAAACGCAATAAATCTTTTTCTTTAATTCCAAAAAAATGTAGTGTTTTTTTAATTTCATTTCCAGCATGGCTTTGGCAGCGTTTAATATCCGCAGGATAAAAACCAGTTTCTAGCCATAATGAAAAATCATGTATCGAATCGTATTTTAAACAATTTCCCCAAATATAATATTATACAAAATTTACTATCGGCTGAAAGCTGTCAATAATAATTTGCGATAAATAATTATTGCGATATCGATTAAATTGGAATTTAATTAGTGTTTCTAATGCGATATGCGCAACATTTTCAAGGAGGAATAATAAACTTGCATCGACTTATTCCCTGATGCCTGATTATGTATGAGTGAGGGCCGGGGCCTGTCTTGGCAAATTCCTTCTTGTTTGAATATTAATTCATGGTCTGGTGTCTTTTTATCCACCCCCGTCCCACCACCCCTTGCCATCAAGTCTCTTTTTGATCACTGTGAGAATTTTTTTAATGTCTTAATTAAACACATTTTTTAAGGTTTTAATATGTTCTTATTAAGTATGTAAATCATAAAATTTAACTTTTAATGATTTTTAATGTAATCATAATATATTGTTCAAAATTGAAAAATTATAAATTGTAAAAAAGCACTTTGAAAACATGAAAGCAATAGATATATAGCATAAAGTAAGACTTATAGTGAAATTAGATAGAAACATATTAATATAATTGGTATCATTAGATATCATGCCTTTACCAAAAGCCAGAAAATCTTTAGAATTGAAACTATAGTATAGCAGAAGATAGGAAAGGTATAATATTAGAAAAGCTGTGATTGTAAACAAATTAAAATCAAATTATAAATATATATTAATATTCATAGATTGTAATTAAATGGAATATAGCCTCACAGTGGCACTCCTAACTGAATACCCCCCTCCCTTCTTCCCTGTATTCTAAAATCTTAAAAGCCTACAACAAAATGGCCTTACGTTTTTGCAAAATCAATAAAATAGCAAAATTAAGAACCTGAAAAATATTTCAATAAGTACCACAAATTTAGGTGTAAAAAAGAACAATCAACTATTATAAAGCGATGCTAACACCTTTATTTAAATTTAGAATCCGAAAGCATTAAAAAGTTTTTGTAAGCTTGGATTGTTTTTGACAAATTGTTTGAAACAAAATATCTCCTTAACAGCAACACTGATTGTTGGGTTGTTCTTTTTTAAAAATCCTTTTAGGTTATAATATATTGAATTTAGCAAATTTGTTCAAGTTTAGCTGTATTTGAATCACACCTTCTCTACAACTGTTTGAAACACCCTTGTTGAGTCCTGAAATGACGGATCAAACATCTGGCCGTAGTTTGTGGACATACTATCTATCTATCTAATATCTATCTATCAAACCATTCATTTAGCCAGCTAGCTATCTATACTCAAGCATATATCTAGCATCGAGAGGCTGAGTATTCCATTAGCGATAGAGTAGGTGTGCTGAAAATAGCTTTAAACCAGCTAAAAAAAAATTTTGATTTAATTAATATGCTAAATTTTCTAATTAAAGCAATATTGTTGGTGAGATTTGTACGGGCAAAAAATCTTACTGCAGTACAAATTTATTTTTGTATCCTATCAAAATTTTTAAAAATCAAACTTAAAAAAACAAGTTTTTCATTATTATTGCAGCTATTAAAAGCCAAAAACTTTTTATATAAAAATACGCAGCAAAGTATTACACAGTAATAGAAAAGGATTAATTAGGTAAGACATAAACATTTAAGTTACTCTTGAAAAGATTAACAAACAGACTCCAGCATTCGTGTTCCATAATATTTAAAATGTAACACTTTTTTATAAGTTTAAAATTGTACATATTAATTAGTTATAGTACCCAATTAATTAATTCATCAAACACTATAGACTATAGAGAGGAGAGACAGAGAGAGATAAAGAGAGAGAGAGACAGAGAGAGTGTGATAGAGAAAGAGAGGCAGACTTAAAAGAATAGAGAGAAGAGAACTAAGGTGTTAGAAGACCAATTTACCCTCTTTCTATTTTAGCAGTGCAACTCAAAAATATCTTCTCTTTTGAAAGTAGAATTTGGGTATGACTTAAACCTCGCCAAATAACCTAAAACCTGACCTAAACTATGCAGTTGCAAGCCGTTTACAAGACATAATTACACACACAGACACAGTGAAAATTAAAAAAGAAAATTTTAAATCGTAATTTTAAGTGAGTTGAACTATTTTCGTCTACCTAACTATCTTCTAAGAATTAGTATCTGCCAATTCTTACCAGGGAGGGAGGGGACATTGGACTATAAATAACGCTTGTACTCAAAGATTTAATAACTTATCTCTTATTTGTTGGCTTAAAAAACTTTTGAACCAATGATTTTAATCTATGTACAATAGGGTAAATTTTGTTTATCATAATTGAGTAATTTTCATCCCTTCTTATCCCTTAAGATCCCTGATTCTTCCCCACTTCTTAATTCCACCACCTTTCAAAGTAAACAATGTTATTTATAATCAAAATTTGATGCTCATTAGCACCACAAACAAAAAAAAAAAAGAATGGGAGAGATAAAAAGGCTTTTTAAAATATCTTTTGCTCACCTTTTTATTCATACTGTTAATTTATTTTTAATCATTTTTAGTAGCTATATAGCGTAGCTACTCTATATCTATATAATGTGTATTAAATTATTTCTATATTGGCAGTTGAATTTTTTATAATTAAATGAGAGGTTTATGCTCTTTTAGTTTACAATCATTTAAAATAGTGGTAGCTTTGTTATTGCTGCGCTAGCCATCATTGTTAATTATTTTTCTTTAAGATACTTCATTAATAAAGTTGATTTGAATTATATAAAATTTAAAATTAAAATTAAATTCATAACTTTTGGTCAAAGATTTTATAGTATAATAGTTGCTGCTAAAATATTACACAAATTGCCTTATTCTTGGAGTTTTAATATATTGTTCCTTTGTAAAGATTACAAACACACACACACTCACACACACACTCCCAAACACACACACACAGCAAACTTGTGTATGTGGATATTGAAGTTAACATTTTATTTATGAAAGTAGAGAATTGGGACCTAAGGAATAAAGAGATAGAGAAAGGAATACTTGGGAGAGAGAAAAGTGCAATGTGGCCGTATACAGCATCAAAAAAATTATTTATCTATCTAAAGAAAGTTAGCGTATTTTTGCTTTTTTTCAATGGATTTAAGATACAGAAAGTATCCGAAAATAATTTCATGGCGTTCCATGGGGTTTGTATATGTATGTACAAATAAAAAGGCAGTTATCTTTTTTCTTCTTTTAAAATGGCATAAGTTTTTATGAAAATTAATCCTGTTAATCAAGATTTCAAAAAAGCAGCTTCCTAAAGCAGTTAATGTGTAACTAAGGTATTTCTATCCCTAAGACGTCGTCTCTTCAGAAAACTAATTTATAAGATTGTTAAAATTTAAAAACCAACCCAAGACATTAATCTATAGACAATATAGCATAAAACCATCCCAAGAGTTAAATAATGCTTTCTTAAAATAAGAACTTAAACAGTTCAGTGGTTAGTTAGATCTTTATGAACATAAAAATCCTTACTTCTTTATATTATAGAACAAAATTAAAAATATAAAAGTTGAATATTGTCCACGCCTGAAACCAATATATATGTGTATTCCCAACTCTCCCCTTCACATACATAAAGGAACATTTTTACATTATATTTTTAAATACAAAAGCTGGCTTTAAAAAACATTTAGGTAAATATCTTTTTAAAAAGATAAAAAAAAGCCTACAATTCATTAAGCATTAATCTAGGATAAACATCTCCATAAGTAGCGCAGAAATATCATACAGTAAAAATAGTAAGGATTGCAGTTTTGTCTTTCAATATGATATTTTCTTTATCAGGGCCTTTGATTTTCAATAATAACGGACGGAAGTACGAACATGCATTAGTTAACGAGTAGCGGCACTACTAATAAATAATCACATAAATAGATTTTTTAAAAGTTGTCTTTAAAGTTTGAAAAAATTGTTGACATTACTAGAATATGAAATCTTCCTTTTCCCCCCTAGCCAGCCTATATTAGAGTGTGTATTATAAATTGCATATATAAGTATGTGTATACATACATATAAAAGGGATTACAACATCCTAAACAGCGAAGCCCGACAAATATGGCAGACAGTCCGACAAACAAACATTTACAATTATAGAGCGACAACGCATGAAAAACAATAATATGTAACATCAAGAAGTTTGATTTTTTTATTTAATTTCAGAGTTACTTCCTTTTTAACATATTGCCTAATTCTCCAAAGAATCACCTTTTGCATTTAAGATAATAGGAAAATTCATGAAGGATAATTACTTGATGTAAAAATTATAATTTTCATCTGCACCTCATTGTTAAGTTTGACATCGACAGAACAGGCTCAATTGATGCTTTTGCTATCTGTTGCGGACATGCATACGGACCGACCCTAAATTCAGAAAAGTATCGCTTTAATAATATACATAAATATGTACACATCTATTTATGCCTAAACAAGCTTACATTTGTATATCTACTTGGTTCTAATTTTACAATATGAGAAAATTCTTATTCTCAAACCTGAGAAAACATTTCTGTTTGTTTTTGTGATTATAACAAAGCATTTGATTAGAGCTTGGAGAAATAAACTTTAACTCTAATTTCAAATTATTATAAATTTAAGAATTTAATTTAGTAATTGTATTTTTACAGAAATAATATGTATTTTGAAAGATTATGTTAGTCTTAAGCAGACCAAATTACTTTTTGATTAGGGTCCCTAATTATCCCACATATTAAGCTTTACCAAATTAATTGTCCTAGGAGATTATATACTTTCATTTCAAAGATTTAAAAATGAAATCCTTTCAATATTAACCTACGGACTTTATCAAAATGATCATAGAGTAGAAACGCTTTTTAAAATTTTATTTAACTGTGCTAAGTTTGAAAAGAATAGGACGACTTTAATATACGTAAATTAACGATGATGATTTCCTTAGCGGGCCTCACGTCGTACTGACCGAATATTTACAGAATATCTTCAATTCAAAAATTTCTTAAACAAATTTAAAGGTATTTTCTCAAGATCCCGTCTCCATATAATAATGCTGCCCTGTTTGTTTGCCAAATTGCAAATTATTCGCGAACTTTTTTTCAGCGAAGGTTTTCTACATTCAGGGCCATTCAGTTTGACCAAAAATCCGTAATCCTCGTTAATTTAGTTATGCTAAAATTGTCATACTGATATCAAATCTTGCAAAAGGATTCATGTATTAATAATAGTCTAAAGCGTAGCAATTCAATAAACTTTGTCAAATGTCCATACGTCCAATTAAAGCATGTTGATTAACTTCCTATTCTGATATCTGCTAATATTTATTTTCCAATATCAAATGCAAAGTAACTTATTAATCATTGCTATTATGGATGTTTTCATCCTTGTTAAACCTTTAGTTTTCTTTATAAACATGAGTTCTTAGTTTTATCTTAATTGGGTTGTTTAACAAATTGCATAGATTAAAATTTACCCATATATACATACATTCAGCATTCCCTGATCTATGAGGGGATATTGGGCTGTTTATTACACTAGTCACCAAAGTTTTATTATAACGTTTTCTTATTCGTTGGATTAACAACATTAGGGACTTTGGTTGGTCGGTTCATTAAGTTGGGTGTCCAACTAATTGTATTTAAACAAGGGGTAATTTTGTGTATCTTTATTTGGGATGTACATCTATTTATAGGTCATTGTCTTATCCCTTGAGATCCCTGCAATGTTTGTTAATTTTACTTATTTTTTTCAGGTTGGCGGTGAAAATGATTACGCCTGTCATGCTGGCAGCGGCCTCACCAATGTTGTCCAACACCAGATGGACATGAATACAAATCCGGGCGGTTACGGGGGCGGAGCCGCCTCGTACTACGCCTCGCCCGGCTCCAGCTATCATGGCGGCGGTCCTGGCACTCCAGGCACCACCCCAGGCCCTCACACCACCTATCCAGGTAGAAAAAAAATTATTAATTTTGAAAGCACAACTAATCTACATATTTAGTGTTTATGTTAATCTACCATAAGCTTTTTATTTTTAACCTTATATGTCCACAAGTTATATATATTTATTTTGAATTCATCTAGCTGACCCTGATTTTAAAAAAGTCGAGAAAATCAAATTGCCCCTTAGGTCAAAGATACAAAAAAGTGAATCATAAATTTTATGTCATTATGTTGCAGTCAAATATATATTGAACAATAATTTATTTTAGGTGGTCCCATGTCCCCCTACACCCCAGGCGGTGCCCCCATGTCTCCCTACAGTCAAGGCCAGAGCCAGTCGCCTACCGGAAGTGGTGGTGGCGGTGGCGGGAATGGCGGAACAGCAACCGGCGGAAGCAGCGGATCCCTATACTCAAACCAGAGCTCACCGTACAGCACATCAGCCGGCGGTGGCGGTTACCCACCACCCCCGTTTCACCAGCCAATACCTGGCGGATATCACTACGGCAATCATTCGCCGACCTATGGTCAGTACGGCAGATTACCAGTCAGTCATCCCGGCGGCATGTTGCCGTCACCAGTTAGAATACCTCATCCCATGAACTCTCCAAATCAAAATTTGTCTAGTATGGGAGGGCCGGGACCACTCAAGACAGAACCTATGGATCTCAAAGGCAACGGTCCCTTTTCACAAGCTTACAATCAGGCGGCGGGCGGCGGTTTTAGCGGATTTAACAGCAACTACCCGCCACACCGACCGCCAACTTCATCGCCTATGTCGCCGGGCTGTGAAAACCCTGCGGGGGGAACACCCAGTCATGATTCGCCGCACCACCTCCAAGAAGGCGGCAACCTTGCACCCTCATCTAGTAATATGTCCCCCGGGGGACCGGCACATATGTCGGGGAGCATGAATAGTAATATGTACAACAACCAGCTACAGCACCAGCAGCAGAACAGTCCAGGCACAAATTTCCCGCACACCCCGCAGCCCCAGTACCCGCACGGGCTGGGCTCTGAGTGGTTTCCGCCAACGTCGCAGGCCCCAACCTCAGTTCCATCCCAGCCGAGCCCGTCACAGTCCAGTTTATCCGGCGGCATTAAGAAGGAGAACACGGCGGCGGAAGGCGGTGACAACGGCGATGACAATCATCAACAGGGTAAAGAAGAGATGGATAACGTTAAAGTTAAGGAGGAGATGGAGGGTGGTGTGGGGGAGGGTGGTAAACAGTCTGAACGTTCAACAGAATCTCTCAATTCTCCTGTTAAGTCCGAGAAACTCGAAGGCACAGAATTGGATAAATTTATATTATAAATATTGAAGCTAGCTCCTTAAAAGATTCTTTACACAAAAAAAGCACGTAACACTTAAAACAAACTTACCCCATACTTTACTGTTATTCCACAATTTTTATACCTAAAGGAAACCTTCCTGAAAAGTGTGTGTGTGTAAAATATTACAACAATAGAGTATGTGAGTAATTTGACAGAGTAATACTATTTTAAGGCACTAGAACATATATATAATGCTAAATTGGACATGATTTTTAAAAACACTAGATTTACGAAGGATAAATATGTAGTAAACAACCTTTAAGGGAACGTAGTTTTAAGATTTTTCAGGAGTGAAACTCAAATCAAAACGCTAACCTAAATATTTTAAGTTTAATTTACAAAAAAAAGATTTTAGGCGTCATTTGAAAATTTTATGTTTATTTTATCTAAGCCTTTTGACTCTTTGAGGAAGGTTTAAAATGGTTTAGCTGTTATAAAAAAAAAATAAACAGAATAGAACATTTAGTCAAATTCTGTCCCAGAAGTATAAAAATCAGGGAGGAGGGGGGCAACGCCATTTTACAACCATTCTTTCCCCAAAAACTTCCTGCTAAAACTACAGGCAAAATTTAAGTTTTTGAGGGCAATATTTATGAAACCATCATTACCCTCCCCCCCCCCCTCCCCCCTATCTCTGATTAAAAATGGAATATAGGTAATGTACCCAGGGATGTAGGAGATATTTGACTGCAAATTACACTAGTACCCAAAGTTTTAAAAGCTTTACCTTTTTTGTTGATTCTAAAACGTTGAGTACTTTTATTAAGTATTGATTGGTTAAATCTAAACTTTTGTCTTCCCTGTAATCTCACCCTGTGTGTCCGGCCCATCCGGGGGGAGGGGTGGTGTAAAAGAGGTTTGGGGTGCTGGGTATTCAATATAGGTGTCTCTTCAATTCCGCACATGTATTTTCAAATTATCAAATCATAAGAACCGCATATGATAAAAACTACCCTTATAATTTTTTACCTAACTACAATCATTTTAAAAAAAACACCCCTTTATCAATGCATTTGATTTTGTGAATATTTTTTTAATTAAGGATTATGATAATATGCGGTATTGAAAGCACACCTTTCATATCTCTGGTCTCCAGCACTAAGCAAAAGTTAGCAAAAAAATCTGCAAATTATTGCAACAGCAAATTTGACAAAATGATTTCTTGATTTTTAAAAATTTTAAGCTAAAATAGACTATAATAATAACAGAATTATCGATTGTACAGGACTTAAATCAATTAACCTATGTTTTGTGTAAATGTTATCTATATTTTTTGCAGTTTTGTATTAACATAGCAAAGCAAAGGCACATCCAAATACTTTAGAAAATTTTCCTTTTCAAGTTTATATACCTTTCCTATATATATATGTAGGGTTTACAACAATATATTATATATATCTTTAAGTACAACAGATAGATGCATGATTGGTCATTTTATATTATTTTATTTATTAGGTAAGGGGGGAACATTCATTTGAAATTGTACTAATTTTATTTTATAGGCACTTTCTCTCATTTGTTAATTGTTTCATTTGTTGTCTCTAAACTTTTAGTACAGCATTGTCCATACTTTTCTACCAATATTTTTCGATTTAAAAAGGGGTAATGTCTATCCTAATTGGGGTAAACATCAATAAATACTCCATATTGTAAGATATGCCCTACTTTTATCACGACAGGTATCCTTACCACAACACGACTATTGAAACATGTACCCTACTAGTACAATGTTTACATTATATGTATAGCACAACCATAATCTATAATATACAACAATTCCTTTCTAGGACTTGTTCAGTTGCAAATAGTTAACATACATATATTTAAAGAAATGTCTAATGAATGTTCGTCCATGTATGTTTTGTAATTTTTATTATAGCATATTGTTCTTTTGTTATGTAATTTTACTTTAATCATAAATGCATTAAAACATACTTTTAATTTTTATAAGAAAGCCCTGCATTGGAATTTAAACTTTCTTTTACCAAGAATACTAAAAATTATGCGCATCTTTTAGACATAATTGTCCTTGTTAGAATAAGAACTTTTTATGTACTTAATTAAAATATGATTTATCAATTCTGTGTAAAACAGGCTTTAATTATGACGACCGACTGAAATCCTCTGGGGGCGGACCACCCCCCAATCCTGACATGTCCGACCTTCCCTCAGATTTTAGACAACAACAGCACTGTATCAAGCCGTCCTTATCTCCCGGGGGAGCCGGGGGCGGAGAGGAGGGGCTGATGCCCCCCCACATGGGCGAGTATGGTATGGGGGAGGAGCATAAAGACGATGGTTATGGAGGTCCTGAGATGGGCTCGTGGCAAATGCCAGGTAGGTTTTTTTGGGCCCTTTTGCATCGAGGTGGGAGGGATTTTTTTACCGTTACCGTTAATTCGCCATTGTTTTGAAATGCTATTTTTTCTATATTCAAAACTACATTTATTATTTTTTTGTAATTTAAGTTTGTTTCTGTATGTTCACCATTATCAAAGCTCTTTAGTTTTAACCTAATAAATCTTGCACTTTTAAAACTGAGGAGTCGTTTAACTTAAAGGGTGAGCAAAAAATGCGTACATTTTTAAAATTCAAATTGCGCGGCTTGTGTTAATAGTAGAAAAATGTTACGCACACCGTTACAACCACTATAAAGTTTATTTTTTGAAACATAAGAACGATTCCTCTGCTAAGTATAGTTAGGGAGCTACGTGTTAAAATGTTTCAACTGACTTAAAACTTGACTTGCGAGTAAAATTTGGGATATTTTACCACCTAGCTCCTAGATTATTTGTAGCACAGGAACCGTTCTTATATTTCCAAAAATATCTCATAGCGGTTCTAACGGTAAGCGTAAAATTTTTCTACTACTAACATAAGCCGCGCAAATTGAAATTTAATAATGTACGCAGCTCTTTTTGCACATCCTATTCTCTAATATTTAGTAATATACTCGCAGGTTAAGTTTGACGTCAGTTTGGACATATTAATGCGTAGCTCCTTACCAATGCGTAGCACAGGAATCGTTTTTATATTTCCATAAAATAGACTTTATAGCGGCATGCCTTTTTTCTACTATTAACACAAGCCGCGCAATTTAAATTTTAATAATATACGCATTTTTTTGCTCACCCTTAATTTTTTTCAATAAACAGACAAAATGAGTAATACTAAGCTTTTTTTAAAAACAAATGGAAATAAACCTGTTTGCATTGAATAAAAAATGAGGGGGTTGTTATAAAGAAATTCATTAGCGTTTTCTAAGAAAATGCTATGGAATCTATCAAAACATTGAATGAATTTCGTTTTAAATGTACAAACGTATTAGTTAGGTTTCTGTTCAATTACGCGTTAATATGCTAGGCATCGTAAAAATAATGACTTATTGAATTCTCTATTTCCATAAGGAAAATTGATTTTTTTCATTGAAAAACAATAAAAAAGGAAAGGAGAAATGTAAGGTTACAATGCATTAAATTTGTAAGCACAATACCTTTGATTTTAAAATGACTAACTCTTGTTGAACGTAACATGTTGTGTAGCACATATATGGCTTTTCTACGTCAATTTTAATTTCAAAAAAGCGGATTTAACTATTTTGAAGCTAAAAAACTCTATAACTCATTATGTCTGTCTGTCTTTCCGTTCGTCCAAAAATTTCCCCTGGTCAATACTCATCTACATTTAACTTAATTGTATATCTATTTGGCCTTCTCTATAATTTAATTTTTAAAAATCATGTATGTGCTTCGCTGTCTGTGAATATTTCCATCCATGTTAATAATTTGTTGTTATATTTCTACAGATTATAGAATACACATTAATTAAGAAAACGTCATCCGTTTTCTTTTTTATTTTGATGATTCCCATCAACAGGCAAAATTAGGCTCCGATTTCGCATCATTCATTTTCATCATGATTTTTTTCGATTTTTCGTTTTTAAAATAATAAGAATAAGCCCACATTTATAGCAGACAATTTTAAGAATCCACCTCCTTGCCACTGATTTGATATTATAGTAGCTAATACAACCAAAACATTCTTCATTTCCGTGTAGTTTTTAACCAGCTTTTATCTCATTTTTATATTATAGTGATTTTTGCAGTTAAATTATCAATAAAATAATTATAAACAATTTTAAATTAATCTTTAAATTACATCTTTACACTTGAAAAACAAGTACTTAATGGGAAAAAAATTATTTGTCAAAAGTTTCTAAATATTTTCTACAAATTTTGTTATTATAATATGAGCACAATGAAAAATTTGAGAAAAAAATTAATTTAAATAAAATGCTGCTAGAATCTGGCCACACTAGATGGTAAGGATGCTTGAGGGGGGGTTCCCTGTCGACTGTGTCGGCTTGTCTGTCATCAATGACAAGCTAATCATTCCAACCTTGAAAATCTTCCCCATAAACATATATGTGATAGAGCTAGATACTTCAATGGATTACAGTGTAATGGGGTGCTTATAAATCTTATCCAAAAACATCTCTGTAATAGTTAGATATGTGGCTAGATTAAAGTTTTTTGTGGAGATATTATTATACGTCCCCGACCTTTGAAAATTTTCATTTTAATCCACCTCCCCCAAAAAAATTAAAGCTTGGACTGGACGTCGTTGGATAGGTAGATAATTTGATTAAATATAATTAAGAGAAATAAAATGTATTTTCTTGCTATTCATATTCAATATGTTGACCTCTTTTCATATATAAACATCCATTTCATTTTTTCTTCACTACCTTCCTGTTTACCAGGATTATTTTGTGATGCATTTATAAGTCAATAAAAAGGTCATAAGATCTTCCAATCCACAATAACCCAAGCATGTATCTTACTGGGACAGAAGCAGGGATGGAGAGAAGCAAAGGATGAGGCAGTAGAAAGATTCTGTATGTGTTAGTAACATTTAATGGGGTTAAAGCATATGTAAATAGTTCAAAAAAGTTATTACTTGAATCATACACCAGATGAGCATGTACTCTGATAAAGTGGAACTTGTAGCTGGCTAAATTAACAATCTTCACTATCAACCCCCTTTTCCCACATTTTTGTATTTGATGCTCTACTTATGGAAAACAGTTCTAGAATGGTATTTTGGGAAAGTTTATGTTTGCCTATTCCCCTGAATATTCTAAGGGGATGGGATGGGGGTACGCCACACATGTATGTATGACGGGTAGGAAATAATTACATTTTTCTATCTGCATATATATTATATATACATTATACATACATACAAAGTGAAGAAATTCATAGCCTGTCAGCTAGCTACCCCTAAAAAGTAATCCCCACATCAAAGACAAGTTTTCTGAAAATCAAACAGTTGGTATTTCTAGCTTATGCAACGGCCATACTTGGTTATGAAACTTCCAAAATTATGTAAATATATTATTTCTAATTTCATATTATTATGCTTTTTTTTAAATACGTAGGACAGAAAACTTTGAACTAGAATATGGTTGTAAATCCGTAACACTTCAGTAACTTAAAAAACGTTAAGAATATATTCTATCCAAGTTATTTTATTGTTGCTTCGCTACTTATGGACATAATTGTCATTGTTTTTCAGAAAACATGGCTATGTCCACACACTCACAAACATAAACGTGTCATTTAAATCATAATATTTCTCTCGTAGTAGCTAGCTCGCTATATTGCTTGAGCTATATGAAATCATCCCCCCCTTTTTTGCTTTCTAAATATTTTTAAAAGGATAAATTTTAAAAGCAAAGCAGCTCTTTAAACAAGATGTTACCTTCCATCACCTGATTGTAGAAGAACAGTCACGATACAATAGCTTTGTTCTACAAGCAGTCTCTCCAGGCAGGGAGGGGACATTGGGTTGTTTATTATACTAGTTCCCAAAGTTTTATAATAACGTTTTCTTATTCGTTGGTTTAATAACTTTGGGATTTTAATTGAACTTTGATTAATTGTTTCATTAAAATGAGTGTAGAAGTGTTTCAATACCACAGAGAGGGTAATTTTGATTATTATCATCTGGGATGTACATCAATTTATATCTTCAGATCCCATTTTTTAACCTACTTTAGATATGGGCTTTTAAAATAAGCTTTATTCTTAGGGTACAGAAGAACAATCCTATCCTCAATCAAATAATAAAAAACATAGATATAAAATATTATCTTAATTTCCATAGAAAAAAGTGGATTGTTTTTATTGTTTTCTGAAGTACATTTTTATACTGAATGAAGATGGTTTTTTAATAAAGGTATGAAAGACCAAACCTTGAATAATTCCGTCCTTTTGACATCCTTTTTAAACAGGGATACAAGAAAAAGCAAATAACAAAAATAAGTCTCAAATTTAACACAAAAACCCCCTGATGTACCCATTTATCATAGGAATCATCACAATAAAGTTCAGATACTTATTTTTAATTATAGTAATTTTCGTTTTTTATAATTTTTTTAAATTTTTTATTCACAAAATCAAAAATACATTATTTTTAGAATTACAAATCCCGTTATCCCTGTAACATGGGGACGGGGGGGGGCTGGGGAGGGGGGCAAAGGAAGGTTAGGGCGGTTAAAGGAAACACGACATTTAATAACATAATGGCCATCCAAAGATCTAATTAGGGTTTTGGTTTCCCTGGCTAATTCCGTGTAATTTGTACCACCTTCCCGCATTTCTTTACAGTTCTGGGGGGGGGGGGGGGGGGGGGGGGGGGGGGGGGGGGGGGGGGGGGGGGGGGGGGGGGGGGGGGGGGGGGGG
>LS047992.1:0-17714 GCA_900241095.1 Acartia tonsa | reverse complement strand
CCCCTCTCCCCTTTTCCTACAACAAACACATATCTGCCCTGTAAATCATCTCTTTTATATTGCCCCACCTCCTTACATGAAAAGTGTCCCAGAGCATCACCCCCCCCCCGCCCCCTACAAAACAACAACCAAATTTTTCATTTGCCCCTCTAAAATCTTCTTTATTCCCTTTGAAAAGTATTACTCCCCCATAATCTTTCAAATCCTCTTCAATCCCCCAAAATTTTTCACTGAAGATCAAAGTTGTATCCAAAAGTATGAAAAAATATTTGGCAAAAGATATATTTTAAGTCTTTTTAGAAATAAATCAATAATAATAAATTTTAAGATAGATAAAGAAATATTTTTTATTGCAGATATTACTGAAATTATTAAATCTAAGGTACATAAATTTATTGAAATAAAATTTTTAAAAATATTATTCATCCAAATTATCTTTCTAATATTTCTGTTCTAATATTGATATGAAATAAATTTACTTAGAAACCCAAAATAAGGTATAAAATTGTTTTTTTTTTTAACTTAAAAACAAAGAATAAAGTAAATAAAAAATAGAGGGGGAAGGAACTACTAACTGTATGTCCCTACCTCGTACATACACTGTTCTGACCCTGTGCCAACTTTGGGTCTTTGAATATCAGCCAATAGCTAAACAATGGGCCTCATATATCTGATAGTGCCCTTATTAATAAAAATAACTTTGTATATAAATATTGACATCTGTGAAGCTGTCCTAACTACCCCTCCTAAACACCCCCCGCCCCATGAGCCCCAATGTTACAATACCAACAATTACCCAAACCCCCCCCACCCCCCCTACCCCTGACATTTTATATTTTATTTTCTCCCCTTGTTATACCCATTTTTGCAATTTTGCTCCCCCCGCGATGCACCCCGTCCTCTGTGCATGCACCCCCCGCACCCCTTGTAAGTAACCGGCAAACCCAATCTCCGCACAACACCAGTGTAAAGGTCCCCAACAATCTCACTGAAGTTGCTTTACATGGATTTAAAGAGAAATAAAAAAAACTTTTATATGAAGTAAGAGTTATTTTTGTCTGTAGCTTAAGATTTTGATAACTACTTAACCGATTGAGTTTTCCATTAAAGAAAAGCTTTACATTGTTCCAAGATGTTTTTAGGCTAAATCTTTCGATGGTTTAAGGCTATTTTTCTAGATTTCCTAGATGCTAAGGGCACAGTCCCTAGTTTATCTTATAGCACAGCAACAAGAATACATCTAATTGGGAAAAGAAAAACAAATAATAAAAGCTAATTTTTGTTTGTTAGCTTTTCAAATGTAATCAGTATACTGCTGATGTAAAGACAAAAATTACTTATAGAGAAGCTGCGCTAATTTTCATTTGATAACTTTAATAAAAATCCTTAGAACAATTCCTTTTTAAAAGTTCTCAGCAAAAAGTATAGAAGAAAAACTAATATAGCTGAATCATGCAGATTAGAAATTTAAATCTATAATTATTTAATTTCATTACAATATTCTTGTATAAACGAAATATTTATTATAACCTTAGTTTTCTTTATTTTGAGGCTTTTTTATTGTAAGTGGCGTAGCTAATATATAAGAAGTTCAACAAACTTGGTTTTGCGATTATTGTATCTTTTAATAAATATCTACCAATAAAGCTTCGCTGTTCTATGCATAACGTAATAAATCATTTTGAAAAAAGGATTAGTTCTTATTTAGATTTCAACCAAACCCTGCTAAAGCTGATGATGGAATTCCATCGATATGCAATTTTATATGTAGTTTGTGTCGACTACAGAAAGTTGTAATGGCTGACATAATATCGACACTATATAACTACATATTTATTTTAGCATAATAACAACACAAATTTTAATGGAAATTTGACAGTTATATACTTTATATGAATGTACTGATTTATTTGCCAGTTAGGGCCCTGAATTGTGTATGTATGTATATGTACCACGAATGTGCCACTCTCTTCTCAAAAGCAATCAGAGCCCTGCCTTTACAAATGTATCAAATTTCAAACTTTGCCTCAGAATTTTTGCCAGCTTTTCTCTGTTTCCTTTTTTCATCCACAATTCGATACCCTCCCCACCCCCTTGCACTTCCAACCCCCAAAATTTTTGTCAGGTACTTAGGAATAGGACAACAAGAAACAAAACCATTATCATTTATATAGCATTAAAAGTCATTCAATTAATTCAATTTGTCGGAGAAAATTTTCTTCTACTTAAAATTATAAATTGTATTGGTTCAAAAGAAAACTGAAATGTTTATGACAAAGGGTTATAATTTTCTTATAATAAACAAAAAAATAACCAATGAAAAATTAAATTTAGAAACGTAATTATCTAAATTTTATTGTACATGTTTTATAATTTTTTTATTTTTTTATTTTTAATTACATTGTCTATTTGGTTTGATGAATGTCAGTAATCTTAGTCAACTAGAATAATGAAATGAGCTTTAATAAGAAAAATAAAGTTTAAAAATTAGAATATTTCTATCCTTATACCCCTGCAATTTACCCTTATAACACCCTCCTCCTCCACCCCAGACCTCATCATCTTTCCTTTCTTAAAAGTGCAGTTTTCAGGGTTTCAACGGATGTAAGCTTAATAATCATAATATGTTTTCCAGTATATGGCTTCGAAACCGATTAATATCCGCTGGAAAAATCATGTATAGCATTGTAATAACAGACAATTTTCCACGAATAATGGAATAAAAGTCATAAAATTGATACCAGTTTTATCTCCTAGCCCTCTGAGTTAACCTAAAACCTTAAAATTTATATTTCTATATCCGCGGAAAGTTGTCTATAATACGATGCGATAAATAACTATTTAAACACTTCATCAACGAATAATGAAAGTTTAACACTAAAAGAAATACAAACAGCAAACTCTGAAATGAAACTCATATCTGATGTAAAACAACGAGAATAAATTAATTGTCAATTATGTGTTAAATTTAGCACCTAAACAAATACATTGATACAAAGTTGAGGTCATTATCAAAGTTTATTTTTTTTAAATTCAAAATTGATTTATAAGGTTAATGATTAGAAGTAAACTCAAATATCTTATTAAATAATAACAGTAGAGTATTGTGCAGTAAAGATTTTTAAAACACTTATTGCCATACCTATATTTTATAGAGAATTTGCAATACAAAAATTGAAATAATATTTAATACTAACCAGAGACAAGGGACCAGGATTCTGACAAACAATTGAAAGTAAATTCCCCAAAACCCACTTCTTTATTTCCCACTTCCATTTAGTTACACCACAAAACAAGCCATCATTGCGCTACAAAAATATCCAAATTTTTAGCTATTTCAAGTGTAATTAATTTTCAGAATCACGCCCCTTGATAATAACCATACAATTTGTAACTTATATGATGGTTATTTGCATTTAATGTATAAAAGAATAAAAAAGAGTGAAAGGGTTGTTTTATTCCAGGCTAGGGTTGCAGACAGGGAGAAAGGATTTTAATATTGTGTTTCGGTTGGTCTTACACACATATCAGATACATATCATCTAAGCTTTATAGAAAATAAAACACTTTTTTTATGCAATACAATATCTTTTGATTGTATGTAAATTCAAAATTAAAAGTAATTCAATATTTTTGAGAAAAATTTTAATAAATGATGAAAAATGTATTTAAAAAATATTATTTTTTTTCAGGTATGGAGGGCTACCCACCCCCTCACTTGCAGTACCCCAACCAACAACAAATGTGGGCCAACTTTTACAATTCTGGCGGCGGCGGTGGACCAGAGGACCATCACAACGGTGGCAGATATCATGGGGCTATGTCCCCACATATGATAGGAGGCGGCGGACCAATGGAGGCTTGGTGGCAGGGTGGCAGCGGACCTATACCAGGAGATCCTGCTGGATACCGCCTGCCAGGACCATTACCAGGAATGCATCCAGGCGCACCTGGTCCATGGGCCATGAGAGGATCAAGATCACGGAATGACCGTCGGGGACCAGGCAGACCAAGAATGACAAAAGGTGATCGTCCAGAACCTGGTTCAAGTCCATTTTATCCCGGACCCGAGGGAATGCCTCCAGAAATGTTGGCCAATGTAGGGTCACCGGGTGAGATGAAGCGTGGGCCGGGAAGACCCAAGTCAATGATGGAGGCTGGAGGCCCCAAAATGCCGGACACAACCAAGAATGGGAACAAGAAACGCTACACCTGTGAAGTATGTCAGAAACGCTTTTCAACGGCTTGGTATGTGCGGGTCCACCGTAGGTCACACAACGGTGAGCGGCCATACGTTTGCAATAACTGTGGCAAAGGATTCATGCTGCCTAATGTGCTGCAGGTTCATCTGCGCAAATGTGAAAAGAACAATCCTCCGGGTGCTGGAAGCTCTACAACACCGGGCGGGCCACCTGGAGGTCATCCTGGAGAGGGCGGAGGACCTCCAGACCAGTCACCAATTCATCCAGGTTCCGGCCCAGGTATGGGGGTGGGCGGTGGTGTGCCGGGTGGACCTTCAGGACTACCACCATCAACAAGTTACGGGTTTGTAGAGGCTGGAGGCGGGCCGGGAGGCCACTTGCCGCCCCACTCGCAGCCTCATCAGATACAGGGTATGGGCGCATTCAACCAAAGATACTTAGGTGACATGACACCACCTCATATGTCCGGCCACCAGCCGCCCTATCCGCCACCCCATGGAATGGAAATGGGCCAGCCACCTTATGGTGTTCCAGGAGTTGTAGGACCTGACAGATATTCTCACCATCCTGGACTGGACGGCCACTCCCCAAACCAGTTTTCCCCTTTGTACTCTCCTAATAGCGGGGGAAGTGGCGGAATGCCGCCGATATCGTCAGCGACAAATAGTGAAAGTAGCAACAGTGAGCATCATTTTTTAGCCATTGATAAGCCTCGAGACAAAGGAGGCGGGCTAGACAGCATGATGATACCTTCACCTGCATCCTCAAGTGGGGGCTCTGGCGGCGACCACGCCTCAGCTTTCATCCGCCATCCCTCGCAGGCTGGCTCTGGCACAAACCAGACCAACTATTGTAACGCCTGTGATCAAAGGTTTGAAGACAAGGCGGCCACCGAGGAACACATGAAAACACACCGTCCCTTTCCCTGTGAAATTTGCGACCGAAGATTCTCGCAAAAATGTAACCTGGTGACACACCTACGCTTGCACACCGGTGAAAAGCCGTATGCATGTGACTTTTGCGACAAAAGGTTTACCCAGAAAGGCAACCTGGATGCACACATAAAGACGCACACAAAAGAGAAACCGTTTCAGTGCACGCTGTGCAACAAAAAGTTCTCATTTAAATCCTCCCTGCAAACCCACATGAGGAACCATGAAGCTGGAACACTGTCGCTGGACGTTGATGAAGACGACATTGAAACTTTAAAGCAACATGCGCGAATGATGAACCAACAAGCGCAGCTAGATTCTGACAGCAACCTTGCTTCAGGTACACCTCCCACAGACTATTCAGGCGGGGAGGATGGTGGAGTTAGTGGAGCAGGGGGTGGGTCATTACCCCCCTCTCCAGGCAGCGGTCACCTACACACAGAGTACGGCGCAACTGTCCAGCTGCAGAACCACCAGCTCTACTCTGGATCAGTGACTCCAGGTGGAACCAGCGGACCAGATGCTGACATATCCAAGCTGACATCAGCCGACAGTCGGCAGACAGTTGCAATGCTCTAGTGATTTATATGGCAATAACTGCCCTATTTGTGGACATTTGACAAAGGTTGTGCAACAAGGTTGTTCTGTGACTATACCTATAACCAAGCTTTCATTGTTATGAAGCTTTTCTTTCTTTTTCTACAGCTTTTGATAATTTTTTGTTATGCTATATAATAAAATACATTATATTAGAAATATTTAAAAAGACAGATATAATATAAAAAAAAATATTGATAATTCCAGTGATATAAAAAAAATCAAAGGCCACCTCAAAAGACTAGTATGTATTTACTAATTTATATTATGTTTGTTATTTAGTGAAATTATGGTTATGTAAACTTCACGCCCCAAGGTTTCCCTTTAGAAAAATCTTGTGTTACTCCCCCTCCCCCCCCACACACACTTACACACAGAATCCCACACATTGTATTACTGTTGTATGTACAGTACATGATAATAAATTAAACTGTTGATTTTTAAAAAAAATATTTGAAGCACATTTTAGTTATTAATATGTAATTATGGGACCTTTGAAGCAGTATTGATTAACCCTGCAACCCTATTTAATTTCTTAGGTTTTTCTGATAATATTTTTATATTGAAATTTGTTTACAGTACATTGTTCCTATCTAAACATATATTTCAGACAAATTATTTTTTATTTTTTGTTCCTAAATTTTTAATTTTTGATGAGATGTTTAATTTTCCTTTTCTTGAGTTTTATATTCTATAGTTTTTACCTATTAACATTATAATAATTTGCTTTGTTATTTCTTACTAAAACACTGGTTATTTCTAAAAAAGATATTAAGGAAAAGAAAAGATCTCACATTATTTTGTAAGTAAATTATTTATATAAAAAAAACTTTTACCCTTGTTTATATTTTTTACCCCATTTTATATAATAGGTTAGAATATCATGTTTATGTTTGATTTTACACTTAAATAATTTAACAATAATGCTCAGCTTTAAGAAATACTCACAACTACTCTCTTTGCTTCTTTAAATATTTTATATGATGCCATTTTCTACCTTACAACCACAAAAATTAGTTTATTTTAATAAAAAAAAGTCCAAGTAGCCCTTCTTTATTATCCCTAAAAAGGTACCTTATTGTTAGTCCTTATAACTTTAAAAACAAAGGGCCTATATTAAAAGAAACTGTAAAATGCTTATAAACTTTAACAAACAGTCATTAATCTTAAAATATAAAAATGTCCTCATGTATGTATGTATGTATATATGAAAATGGCCAAAATTCTGTGATTTTTATTACTATTAAAAATGTAGAGATTCTCTTAAAAGTCAACAAATTTCCCATGCCCTCTACCTTTCTAACACAAAATGTTTTTTCATAGAGGATTTTTGTGTGATTATTAAGGGAGTCTCTGAAAAAAGATACTTTCTGCGTTGGATACGACAAGACCAATGTGCCAAGATACAGGGTGTTTACCAAAAATTAACTAAATTTGTGTATTAATAATTATACTTTTTATTTGAGCACCCTTGTTGTACTTTCCAGTTACTGGTTCAACTCCTGGTGAAGATTAAACTTTCTTAAATTGCCATTTTTATATCATTGTGACAATTTTACAATGTACAATCCATTTTTACTTCTCAAAAACTTTTTTTATTCAAATTATCACAAAAAAAACAATTTTTAGAGTCACTTTGATAATAATATTAACATGACCCCACATAAAACAAAGCTCAAAAATTAATTATCTTTTGATAAAAGTTCACAATTGTATTTATTGTAAGGAAAGATTTAATTAGGTATAAACTAAGATAATTAACTCATAAAAGAACAAAAATAATTAGAAACATTGACAAGAAGGTTAATTATATGTTTTTATAATAATTCAATTAAAAACTTAGATTTTTTATTAAAATCAATTGAAATTGTTATGCTAAACATTTGTAACAATTCTTTATGACCTTCTTATCCCACCACCCCTTGTCCCATCCCTTCTTTGTTTCCATCTTTGAGAGATAGAGAATGTAAAGATCATTGTGTGATATATCATGATATAAATATATACTAAGTATATGTATATGATATATCATGCTGGAGACAATCCTCCCTCCCAGGGTTGACATTAAGACAGAGACTATTTTTAATA
Source organism: Acartia tonsa (assembly GCA_900241095.1). Classification (NCBI taxonomy): domain Eukaryota; kingdom Metazoa; phylum Arthropoda; class Copepoda; order Calanoida; family Acartiidae; genus Acartia; species Acartia tonsa. The sequence continues at coordinate 9,895 of LS047992.1, read as the reverse complement.
TATATTATACCAGGACACTGTTTAGTCAAATATCTCCTGATTTCTGGGCTTAAATTATTCAATAATAATCGATAATTGTGTGTGTGTTAGTCAGCTTTCAAAATACTTTTTTAGTAAATACATACATGCAAAAATATGAGAAGGAAAAATATTATACAATTAATTTCATGTTTTAATTTTATGAAATTTTGGATGTTGGCGAGTTTTGACTACAAAGAAAAAAGATTTGTCCTATAAACATAAATGATACTTAATATGCACTTTTTTTACTTGGAAAAAGAGAGAAAAAAGAATTTATGTATATATCATGTGTATGATATGCTAAGTTTCATTCTGGTTAAGGGAGAAAAAAGGGAAGATATAGGGAGAAGGGGGGGGGAAGTTGGATGATATTTTTTATTCTGCTCTTGGGAAGTGTTATTAATTATTTACATGTTTTGAGTAAAATGTAATATGTGACACCATTGCGTGGACACACTTTTTATTTCATATCAAGAATACAGAGGAAAGTTTAGGTAGGCTTGTTTTAAAATTCTAAAAAAATATCAATTTTTTATTACAATATTGCAATTGTGAACTTGTGTCTTTGGCGCTCAAATAATCTTAATTTTTCAGGAATATTTTTAGCTCTATCTTTTTTTTAAATTCCATTTTGTTCAACTTTAATTTTGTATAATTATTATTGTGACTTAGCACTTATAATCAAATAAGAAATGATTTACTAAACCTGTGAATATAACTTGTCAATATAATAATTTTAAAATTATACTTATATGATATATTTAACAACTGTTGGCTCAAACTTAATCTATAATTGGACCAATTTTTATTTCTCAAAGTCAAAATAAACATAAAAAAACAGCTCAAATAAGGAGTAAAGTACAAACTTGCTAAAAGAAGTAATTTTTTTTGTGCACAATTTTACACACACACCTATCTGTGAATGATTAATATAAAAAAGACAATTATTTGTACTTAACTTTCCTAGCTTAAAACTGATTACAGGGTGGTTTTAAAGACTTTATATTAAATATATATTATAATATTATTACAATATTTAAATAATTGTTCTGCTTGCTCAACTAATTATTAAAACTGATGTTCATGTTAACTTTTTTACACTTAATTATGAATTAAAAGGTGTTGTCAGTAAAACTGAAGGTCAAATTAGACATTTTTATCCATTTAAATGATGAATAGGTCACACAAACTTTTTTTGTTCTATTAACACTTGAATTTTTAACTAACAACACTTATATTTATTTAAAAATTAATAGGGTTGTACCTAAAAACAACTATTTGAAAATTTCCTTAATGCAAAGTTTTTTTATTTTCTCAACTTTTTGATCACACTGTTGTGGTAAAAGCTTAAAATACTTTTTATTCATTTTTTCTGGTTGCATGTATTACAATTTAATTAAGACTGACTTAATATTTATTTACATCACAGCAAATTAAATACCCATGAATGCCCCTAAATATGTTTATAATTGTGATTTTATTGTAATTTTGTTGTATGTCCCCTTTCCATGTGACCAATTCAGCTTATTTGTTAGTATTATTCATAATATTCAAATCAAAATGTAATCAAGACAATTGGAGTTTTACTTTAAGCCATGCAACCCTAAATTTGTTTTCTATGACACCCTAATAACCTCTAAACTTAAAAAGACATTTTAAACAAAAGTATTTTTCAGTTATTTTTAAAAATGATACCCATTTGAAACTACTGGCCAAATTAAAAATAATAAAACCTGGATAAAATGACCTCTAACTTACATTTTACAAAAAAATGTTTTAAAATGTTGTGAAATATGATAATGATGTTGTGTACTACAAGGGATATAACATAGTTCATTGTACACTATATGTACTTCTTTTTATATACTGTAGGACTAGGTGTACAAAATATAAAATAAAAATTGTTATCTCCCCCTTCATGTGATACCCAATTGTCGTTAGTACCTTTGTTATAATAACAAACTCAAGTGAACAAAATAATTCTTGTCATAAAGTTTCAGCACAGTGAATTAATTTTCCTTTGTTTATATATATATTATATATGATTATTAATTTAGTTGAAGCTAGTTATTGTTTATCAAAATACAGGGAATAGATTTAATTATTATTAGGATAAAAATCTCTAAAAGAAAATTAATGTTTTGGGAGTTTTGTTATTTAATTCTAGTTGTATAGGGCACTTATGCTCCATTGATATAAAGAGCTTTTTAACTAGCTCTGAATATTTTAGTGAGCTGTTGTGTTAGGCTCATGACATAATTGTGAGCTTTTGCCAGTAGATACTTATGTAAAATCACTATATCTAGAAATATAAGCTGTTATGTTCAGAAATTTTGTCTTTTTTATTTAACCATAATGTGCTATGCTTTTCTATAATTAGAAAATGTATGTTTGTCCGTCTTTGCGTCGCCCCCAAGATGACTGTTAAGCAAAAGATAAAATAATTTCATATCAGTCAAATCAAATGACTAAGGGGAGAAAAGGTTTAAAGGGCAATCTTTGGCTGTAAAAAGTGCTGGACTTCTAGCTAGTAGCATGCATAGGTTTTTGCCCAGAGTGTTTAAAGCCTTTAAGGGAGTGTTGACAGACGGACAGACATCAATCTACTTTGTATTATAGATGACTAAGTACAATGCATTATCCCTTTAATACTAAAGTAACCAGGAAGTAGTTTTATATTAGTACTAGCAATGACGAATTTGTATATACGATATTCACAAATATAATCATCCTAATCATCCGATTTTTTGGATATGGAATGGATCCCTAGGACCTTGAGCGAAACATCTCTATAATCAAGTAAAATGTTATTATGTCCATATCAAGCGTACTGTGTTTAAGGTATTTGGGATAAATTTCTATGAAAATTTTGTTCAAGTTTCCAAAAAAGTATTATATTGGTTTTTCTCTATAATTGTAGTTCGTTTTATTGATTTGTTGGGCTTATTTTTATGGACATTGTCATCCTTGTTATAACAAAGTAGAACTTAGTAATTTAAAATTTTATATGAAACAAAAATATGCACCATGAAAAATTAGATGGGCGTTTTCCTAATAACTTTATGATGGCATAATAAACTGTTAAAATAGACAATTTTTAATTGTACTTGGTTTTATATCAAATTACAAAAATGATGGGATCTACTGCAGTTCACGGTAAAATATTGCTGGTAACGAATATTGCCAAAAATCTATTAATTTTAAAGGCTGCTAGCTGCCAAACGGCTGAACGTACAGATCATACCCGCACACCATTTTAAGCGGTATAAGAAGGCCTACAAATAATCTGGAATAGCCAAGATCCAATGATGCACAGGGAAAGCTTCACTGAAGAAAAAACGCGTGAAATAGGCCTTTTTCGCGAATTTCTCTGTACTGCGAGATAATTATGCATTATTGATTTACGGCTATTCCAGATTATTTGTAGGTCATCTTATGCTGCTTAAAACAGTGTGCGGGCATGATCTGTACGTTCAGCCGTTTTGCAGCTAGCAGCCTTTAAAATTCATAGATTTCTGGCAATATTCGTTACCAGCAATATTTTACCGTGAACTGCAGTAGATCCAAATGATGTTATCAATGTGCTTAGATAGATAAATAATAATTTAAAGCAAATCTTTAGTACAGTTATATTCTTTAAGCTTTATAAGACCATTTAATTTTAAACCTAACTAATTGCACCAAATCAAACTTATAAACTATGCAGACAAGATTTTTCCCCTTAATCTGATACAACCCTCCAAAACAGCCAGGTGGGGAGTTAGGTAAAAAAAATTTAATTTGCCATTCAAGGGACGTATTTTGACTCGATTGAGTCTCATAAAATGCCATTTCTCGCGGTCGTACGCGATCAGGCGTCATGTTGGAAGGGTGACTCAAATTTTAGATCTTAGTTTTCGCTGTTTGATTTACTATTTTTCTCTTTAAGATACAAGCGATGCTTGCAAGATTATTTAATTCGCTTATAATATAAAGATAAATTTTTCTCAAATCGTGAATTCTTGGATCCGAAATTTGCGTCACACTTCCAACAAGACGCATGACCGCGTACGTACGCGAGAAATGGTATTTTATGGGACTCAATCTAAGGAGAGTGTAAAAAAAACCTATAAGAGTTGTCAAAATTTTCGGGTGCGCGACTCAACTACATGAAAGTATTACCGTATAAATAACTACGATGATTTAAAAGAAGCTTTTCTACAATAACATAAACACGAGTAAGAACGTCCATTCAGATGTAAAATAAAGCAAAGAGTGAAAAGATTTTATACAATAGAAAAGGTTTTCATTCTTCAATTTATAGAGTTTTACTGTTATAAAGGTTATCATCCTTGTTAAGCAAATTACTTTAACGCTTGTATTTGTCCCTAAACACCTAGCTCAGAATAGCTTGAATCCTGCCATAGACAAATATGAAACTACTTCCAACTGTTTACGAGATCTTTGCGTACATATATGTATAGAGACAGATAAGATTAGGCAATTTTTACTTTAGTTAATAGGAAGGATAATTTCTTTGTTCCATAATAATCCCTATTTCATAATACATACCTAAGCAACAAATGTCGTCGTTGTAATTGTTTTTATTTACAAGAAAACATTTTGTTACGCGGCATTTGTAGAAAAAAGTGCGCATCACCCTTTTTTTCATCAAAAAAAGAGCAGAAGTCATTGTACTCTTTTTTCGGCACTTGTGTGTAGGCCTGAAAAGTGAAATTGGGCTCATTTTTTCACGTATAATTTATTTAACTATATTGTTTTTTAAAAAATACTTATTTCATTATTTTTGACACGGTATATTTTGGTACGTTTATATAAACAAGATTTTAGAAGATTAGTTAATTTTTATTCCTTTAAATTAGTTATTTAAATTATATTAAGATAGAGGAACCTTTTTTTATATAAATGTGTAAAATATTAGTTATTTGATTTTTTTTAAGGGGACGTCGTTAGACAAAAAGAAAAATTAAATAAAATTAAACCTTAAGTCGATCTGCGTACGTTCACGTACTTCTAAATATAAAAATATGTCTTATATATCATTGTGTGTTTATACTGCGAAGAAGGGTTGCACTAACTACTCTGCAATGTTGTCCCGGCACATTTAAATACTATTTAATAGAATAAATTTGAATTTACGTTATTAAGGTATTTCTTAATTTAAATGGTAATAATTTGGGATCGTTTCTAAATTTTTTTCATTTCTGTTATAAGGTTTGTATTAGAAAAGAAGTAAAAACATGCACAGAAAGGAAAGGAAACATTCTTACTATAAGAAAAAACAAATTTTGCCGATTTAGCTGGAAAGAGTATTGTTCTTGATATCTTTCGACTAAATCATTTGTATTATTTCTTTCAGAAAATATGCTCTTTTAGTGTAAATACTACATGTATATATTTGACACTTACATCGTATAAGAAAAAGAACATAACAAAACCAGTTTTACAATCCAGTTTGTAAGAGAATTCTATAGTAGAACGTGAAAAAAACTCCCTGGTCTAAAAATGTCGAGTCCTGTAGTGATTATGGACCGTGGCAACAACACAACATGTATTATCAACCTGCACGGCTCCACCATTGTCTCCTGGAGGGTCAATAACCAGGAGCAGCTGTTTGTCAGCAAGAAGTCGGTGTTTGACGGTCGTCAGCCGATTCGTGGAGGCATCCCATTTATTTTCCCCCAGGTATTGGATGAATTTCTTAATATGGAACATTTATGATCTGAATTAATAGAGAAATTATGAAGCCAACATTTAATTTTTTAAAGCACTCGTCATGTCACGTAAATTATTATGATTTATTTCATCTTTATTCTTCAAGTTACATTTAATTGACTCCTATTATTCTGACAAGTACGTATATTTTTTTTTAGTATGGTGATTGGTTGTATGGTCCGAACGGACCTCCCTACCATGGCTTTGCCCGCGTGACCAGATGGCAGTTGGAGAAAGGTCCCGACAGATTGCCCACTGGCGACATCGAAGCAATATTTTCTCTGCGTGACAGCGACTTCACCTTTTCCATGTGGCAGCATCACTTCAGGATTTCGTACAGGTCAGTTTCTAAAATCCAAATCCGTCGAGAATCCGTTTTAGCGGCTTCAGATTGCCTTTTTTTCTCCGATCCAGATTAGTTCAATTGTGAAAAATGGCAAATTAATATGTATTCAGATTCGGACTGTCATTTCTGATTTTAATTCATATGTTTACTGAATATTTAGGATCATATTGAGAGAGAAAGAACTTCACCTGAACGTTGGTGTATACAATCCAAGTGAGAAGGCATCCTTCGACTTCAACCTGCTGTTGCATGCATACTTCAAGTGTCCAGATGTTCGACGGTGTCAGGTGACAGGCTTGAACGGTGTCACCTTCCTTGACCGTACTCGCATGACGGAGGGACCGCCAGGCACCCCTCCCCATGTCCCTGCCTACCAGGAATGCCGCGAGGTTGTTACTCTGGCCGAGATGACTGAACGGGTGTACATCCACACCCCGCCTGAGCACATAGTCACCAATGTTGTGTCTGGACGTAAGATGCGTATTCAGAAGTATAACTTCCCGGACACCGTTATTTGGAACCCCTGGGAGCAGAGGGCCAAAGAAATGGCCGACTTTGGAGATGATGAACATCCCAATATGATCTGTGTGAATGGTGGCCATGTTGGTCAGCCTGTCACTCTCCTACCACAACAAGGGTTTGAGGCAAGTCTCATTCTTCAGGTCATGTAAACTTTTTTACAGCTTCCCTTCCAACTTTTCTACTTTTTCAATAAATCTTAAAATAATAAAACTTTTAAACAACGAAAATTCCTTGTCCAAAACAAAAATAAACGATTATTAAAAATCTAACTTACTTTCTGCAACTCAATTCTGAATCTTAATGTTGCTTTGAATCAATTTTACTATAAAAACTGCCATCTATAAGCTTCTAAAATTGGAATTTTATTTTGAGAAAGAGCATGATATAGTTTTGAAATGAAGACAGATAGATAAAGTTGACTTATCAAGATCTTTCTCATAAATCAATGTTCCTGGCCTGAAAAAATGGCCCTAAACAAACATCATTGTTTAACACTTAATTTTACTGATGCGTGATTGTTTATTGTCTGATTTACACTCCTATTTTTACTCTCCACCTCTTTATAAATAAAAAAAATAAGAAAACTATAAATATTTAGAACTTGTTATGAATGAAAAAGACTCCTTTCTCCACTATCAATTTTAAAGACTTAAATTTCAGAAATCTGCAATAGTTGCCATTTAATTGTAAATATATACATTAAATCACTTACAACTTCTTAGGCATAATTAACGTTATATCTTGGTACCTCCTTATGTATCTATACAATGTAACAAAGAAATTTTCATAGTTTAATATGTCAAAATAGCAATAATCTTTTACAAATAGTTTTTTTCTTCTCTAGTTTAAATTTGCATGCTTTATAAACATTTTATATCTATAAATATGTAAAAAAAAACTACAACAACATTTAATCTCCAATGTAAAATATCTTTGATCTTTTGTACTTATTATTTTTAACTTGACAAATATTTAAAGACATATTTGCCATATATTTGTACTTGAACTGCGCACGTGAAGTCTGAATGTTTATATTCATATATTGATACTATTAAAACCAGTGAGGGATGCCCGTGTGATTTTATGAAAGACGGACCTAGTCCAGGAATGAAATAGTAAATTTTGTATGATTGTAAAATCTAAAGGTATATGCGATGCTTTGAAAGCTATAAAATAGTTTTATATACACTTTAAAATGCCATACTTACAAGTTACCAAATAACAAGACTTTAAAATAATATTTTGCTTCAACATTAGCTTTTAAAGCAAAGTATTCCTTAAATGTTGATCAAATTCTAGATTTATGTAAAAAAAGGGCCTTCAGCATCAAAAACTTGAAATGCCTTGTTGAATATAAAAGTAGATTTTGATTAACAGATTGTCTATCTTTTAGCCTTCCAGGGCTGTTTATTGTCTATTTTTAATTTAACATAAATAAAATACTTTTCTCTGAAGAGAATAAACAGCCCTGACTGATATCCTTTCTATGCAAATATTTGCTATAAAAAATCTATTATAAATATTATTTGTATAATTAAACTGTGTGTATAATTACAGGGTAACTCAAAACTTATTATAATCTTGAGTTCAAAAACATTGCCAATTTAAAGAGAATTATTATCATTATTAACACAACCTGGTGATTTTTATGACTTTATTTTTGTCGTATTATTTTTACTATCTTATGTAGAGTACCATCAAATTATTTTCCTTTTTTATTATTACTTGAGTAGCTGGTATATTAGAAACTTTAAACCTGGTGCAAAATTTTTATTTGTTTGCAATTATTTACATTTACCTATTTTGAATTTTAAAATCATGGATATTAAGCTATACCCATTTTCAAAGAATATATTACATCTCTATTGTAATTTTTAAGATAAAGAAATATTTTTTTTTGTGAAAAATCAGCAATTTTTTTTTCTAAATATCCATCATCTTGAAATTCCTACAACAAATAGCACAAAATCAAACAAATGTTGATATGTGATGAATCTATAATGCAATAGAACAAACCCAAATGTCAGATATTACACGAAATAGTTTAAAAACTGGTCCTATGTCATTTTATACCAAACTTTTAGCTCATGATCTGTTTTGCCAATATTGCATTTGTCTACTTTGTCCGCAATATTAATCAAAATTGTTAAGGTGCTTGTTTCCTGACAAAATAATAATTTAAAAACCCATTTGGGAACTATCAAAACTGATGACGACAAAGAAAATAATTGCAACATATTGTACAATAGTATAACAATTTATCATATAACTGATTTCTTGCGACTTATTTCAACCCATAGATTAACCATTAATCCTTTCTAATAGTCAACATTTCAATTTAAAAACTTTATATAAATCATAAAAAAAAATCTGGGTTAAAATTAGTGGCTTGATATCAACAAAATCCAAAGCATTGATTGTATACAATAAGTACTAAACTTGGTAATATCCAGTATTTTCCAACTGAAACGATAAGACTGATTTCATCTCATTTTTTTCATATTTTTTGTCGTTCAACTTTAGGCCAGGACATAATATATGTGAAAACTGGAGAATTTTTCACTAATTTCAAATGTTTAACAAATAGAACCTTTCTTAAAACATTGTAAAAAAAAAACTTTTATGTCTTGGCCTAAAGATGATAAATATATATTATATATATAACCATTATAATTATTATTATTATATTATGTTTATAAACTTGTCTTAATACAAAAAAAATATCTTATGTAATGGCTTGAAAAATTGTAATTGCATAATAATCCATTTTATTCAACAACGATATTATTATCTTTAACATTTCTTAGATATGAAAATGTAAAAATGTAAGAAGAACTTAAAAAAAAAACAAGGAATGTTTTCGTTCTGAGATAACTTATTAACCGAATATTAAGCTATTTAATCTTCTTAAACCACAAAATGAAATTAATAAAGCTTCTCTGAAAAGTACAACCAATTAGGACCGGCATTTTTAGAGATCTTTGGCTTCAGGCCAAAAAACACTTACTATATAATATAATGAACGATAGAACTATTTGAAATTATGCTTAATTTTTATACTTAAGCATGTAATTCCAAGGGATGGAGACAATTATAGTATCTACACCCCGGTTTACTTCCAAAACGATGCCTTTGTTTAATTCACCGCATTCCCTAGTTAAGCACTAAAATCCCCCCCTCCCCAACCTTTATTTCTAAAATAAATTTTAAACAAGTGGTAATCAACACCCAAGTTTATGTATCCTTATCCCTGTTCACATTCCTATACTTCTCTGGCTGAGTCAGACCTCC
>LS047983.1:0-16275 GCA_900241095.1 Acartia tonsa | reverse complement strand
CCCCCCCCCCCCCCCCCCCCCCCCCCCCCCCCCCCCCCCCCCCCCCCCCCCCCCCCCCCCCCCCCCCCCCCCTCCATTTTCAACAAAACATGAAATAATTAAACTTTCATTTACTTTTATATTTTCCTTTTCTATATTTGTTAGTCTGACCAAATACTTCTTTTCTTTTTCTTTAGAAGAGTTTAAAATTTGCTTTGTGTAAATAATTATGTTGAGACTGAAGTCTATGTAAACAATTTAGTCAATTTTTAACAAACAAATTTTACTTTATTTTTCGCATTATTTTAAATTTATTTTAAGGAAATAAGTTTTTTGCTGAAAAGAATAGTAATTCAAATAAAATAATTTTAAAACCGAAGCTTTTCTATTATTATGGTCGGTCCGTCCGTCCGGAACGGTTGGCTATTTTCGTTAATTTAAAGATGTTAGAAATGTCCTATTGATTTCAAATTGTGCATGATGATTCCTATAACAATTAAGTACGATTTAGGAAGCGTAGCAACTCTATATTATTCCAGAAAGTCCGTACGTCTTTTTAGAACATGATGATTTTTACTTTTTTTTACAAATATTTTTTGTATGATATGATTATCCTATTCACCTGATTTTTGAAATAGTGATTCCTACTACAACAATTTGTTTTGTTAGGAAGTTTTCTGCTGAAAATATATGCCAAACACTATGATAGACTGATGGACAAAAAAATTAAGGAGAAGTCTATCTACTCGAAAATAAAATGTATTTCGTGCACTTTGTAATTTTGTTTTTATATGTCTAAGCTAAAGTGAAATGAGAATGACTAACTCTCCTTTAACTAAATTTATGTAGTTTAAAGCGGTTTATAGATTCAAGGTCTTTCATAAATTTGTTATTTTTTTTAGAGTTTTATTTTAAGTATGATAAGATAATTTTGGTCAAAATTAATCTAAAGATTATCTGAATGGAAGTTTTACTATGAAACAATTCTTTAATCTTATGATGCTTAAAATTTTTGTTAGAAGAGTTTAGACAACAGAACAAATAGAAAGGAGAAAAGTAACCTGTTCTTAAACATTTTAAGACAAATGGTTAGGCATACGGATAGACGGACAGTCGGATAGACAGACAGACGGACAGATAGACAGACACATAGACAGACGGACAGATAGACAGACAGACACACAGACAGACGGCTAGGTATCTTCAGAACTTTTATTGATAATAAATTTTGGATCTTTTGTAACTTTTTATTAAAAAAGCAAATCTATTCGACTTGTAAAGCGTATAAAGGTAAAAGGTAAATGTTAATATGATGTTAGGTTTCTGTTAGCTCAGCATTTCCAATATTTGTTTATCTAATCTGGGTATAGACACAACCTTCATACAACTAGACCCAGCACATCACACACACTCTCATAGAGTATTAAAAAAATATTTTAACAAAATCTACATTAATAGTCTGTGTAATAGACTAATAGTTTTATATCGTATCGTATTATACATAGATAGATTTCCTCCGCTATAAATGAAAAATATAAGATGAATATTATGATTTTTAATTAAATATTCGTGGAAAATTGTCTGTAATACGATGCTATAAATGATTTTCCAGTATTACAATGAACAGGTTCTAATCAAGCGGATGTTAATCGGATTTGAAGCCATACTGGAAATATTATTCTGGGTTTCCTTCTAGAGAATTATCAATCTTCAATCAAAAATAAAAGTATTTTCATGCTTATGAAACTACCTTGCTAAATTTTCCATGAATATCTTCCTTTTGTTGACAAGAATATCCTGAAAGGGGCCAACTAATCAAAAAAAGTGTAGACAATCATTTTTCTGTAAATAGATTCTAGTAAAGAAAACTTCCATTAAAATTTTAAAACAAAATTTTAAGAATCAGTGTGTGCTTTTCTTTTGACATAAACCTTAACTTAAATTCATCTCTGGAGCAATGCGATGAGAGGATCAAATACAGTTTGGGGGTCTAGACAGAACCTTTATACTTCTTAATATGTACTGTTGAATTTATTACTTAATATATGGGGGGAAAAGTCACAAAGAAAGTAAAGTTTTCATACAAGTAAACTAAATTATTTTCTTCATTTGCTGGGGAATTTCTTTTCTTTTGATATCATGATACTTTTTATTTGCTTGGCTATTATACTTGTAATATGGAATATTTCTTACACAATGGTCATAATAATTTGGTTTGGGCATGTATACATCTGCGGTACCACGGAATTTGATATTTTATCATATGAAGCATTAAAAAACTACTAATTCGCCAACTTTATCCTATTAAAAAAAAAACTAGAAAAAACTTTTCCAATATTGCTTCGAAACAGATAAATATCCGTTAGATTAGAACCGTTTCGCAACCATACTGAAAAATCATGTATAGCATCGTATTACAGACAATTTTCTATGACTATTAAAATAAATCATAAAATTAAAACCAGTTTTGTTTGACTTGGCCTTCAACTCCTACGTTAACAAAGCTCGTTTTAATCTTTTAATTAATATTTCATTTTAATATCCGCAGAAAGCTTTCTATAATACGATACGATAAATAAATATTACCACTTTGAGTAAACATTCTTACCTATCTAAATATTCCATTTATATTGAAATAAAACTGTACCTATCAATTAAAAAATATTGTACTGGAAAAGTTTTTCTACCATCATAACTTTCCTGTATATTGGTATACCTTCCACGGATCTAAAGGGATAAGACAATTGCTGATAAATCAATGTACACCTTCACAATTCTCTTAGAAATTTTATAGAAATGCAATAAATAGGAAACATAACATATATACATATATTTTAAAAAATCAATATAAAAGTTAGGTATACCTAAATACAAAGATAGGCTGATAAGCTTTTCTCCTATTTCTAGCGGGGGGCTCTAACCCTGCGGGGCCAATTGTCTAACCCTGCAGGGCAATCACCTAATCTTACTTAACCTTACCTAACCTAAAGTAACCTATCAAAAGCTACTGTGAAAACCCTACGAAACACCCCTTAAGAGGCGTTGTCACGAAAGGGACTATACCCGACAACTTTTTTGGAAAATGACCATGATGGAGTTTTTAAAAAGTCAAGAGGGCTAAAAAGTGCAACTAGTGAGGCTTAGCAGCAAAATAAACAACTTTCATAAATAAAACTAATTGATTTTTGTTTGTTTCAGTAAATGAGAAAATCTACATATTCATATGGTTCTGGTTGTTACTGCTCGGCTTCCTGACCAGCCTTATCATCGTGTATAGGGTGGTCATTGTCTTCTCTCCCTACATCAGGGCCTTCGTTCTCAGGATTAGATACAGGTTAGTACACTTGGCGGTTATACGATGGCTTGGCAGCCATTTTGTGTTCTAGTCAAAAAGACATGATAATAATAAAGAAAGTTATTAGAAAGTATACATTGCCTGAAATAAAAGAAACAGGATGTCTGTCTATGTGTTTGTCTCTGTGTGTATTCAGCGTAATATCATGCTAACTGATATGGTTCTTCTTAACACTGGAGCTTCTCATAGGTCCAGGATAGGTTTATAACTACATTAAGGGAGGTTAACACCCCCTGTTCCCTCAGGATACCCTATAGTATTAAAAATAGAAGCAGTAAAACTTTCATAAAGAAGTTATTCTGACATTTACATAATAAAATCCATTATTTTTAATCCCCCATTTTTAAAAAGTATGGCATTCAAAATTTTGTTTAATACAAATATGCACAATTCAATGATCGTATAAGAAATTTCTGGGGAATAAAATCTGAATAAAAATTGTAATAATAATTTGCATAACGCTGCATATCTTTACAAAATTATTCTGTGCAGTTTTTGGTATAAGTAGCCGCTGATTCTAATGGTTGAAAAAACTTCGGCCAAAGATATTTGGCATTTTTTTCATCAGAAAGGTAGGGGACATTGGGCTTTTTATTACACTAGTCCCCGAAGTTTTATAGTAAGGTTTTCTTATTCTCAACAACTTTAAGAACTTTTATTGCATTATGAGTGGTTGGTTCATCAAGTTGAGTGTTCAAGTGTTTCAAGAAAAAATTTAATCTGCAGAAGGATTAGTTTTGTGTCATATAATTGGGGATGTACATTAATTTATCGGCTATTGTCTTATCCCTTTAGATTCCTGATTTTTATAGATTGGTTTGTCTAAATTTGATAATCTTTAAAAATTTATCTTCAACCTTCAATCAATTTGTTTCTATAAAAATATTTCATGTTCTGATTATTCTCTGAAAATCAACGAAAAATGTCAACAAAGTTTCAAAAACTTAACTTTAAAAATTGCTTTAAGTAAGATATAATGAGGTATAAAAATACACTATTAAATAAGAATTATATTTAATGATTTTAATAAAATGGTTGTGTGTTTTGATATATATTAAAAGATGTTTGTAAATATGGATTCTTGAAAAGATGAAAAGAATTAAGAATGTGAAGGATTTCATAAAATAGTTTAGTCTCTCATAATAATATTTCACAAGAATTATTGCTTGAACTGGCTTATATTGAGAGGGATATATCATCTGAATAATAACTATTAAAAACCTATAATCACACAAAATCTATTTGACCTTAATTTCAACTTTTTGTTTGTGATGCTTATTTAAAAGATTAAGTAAGTTTTTAGAGCCCCGAAGGGTTAGAGCACTCTGCAAAGGGTATAACCTTAACATATCCATTTTGAAAATATTAGAAAGGTTTAGTGGCTATAGTAAGAATTTCATCTTGATTATAATGATACTACAAGATACTCTCGAACAGTTACGATCAATATTAGCTGAAAACGGAGAAAGTTTTTTTTTTGGAGATTGAGTTTCCTTCCATGGTTTGGTTGCCTAAAGATTCTGAGTAGTTTGCTCTAATATTCCTCCTTTTAACCTTTACACAAGTGGTTCAAAATTTATATTTAAATTGGCATAATTCTTTAGCTACATAGATCAAAAGTGATAAAGACTAAGATGGCATGTTCTGTACTGTTTTATAGGATCTCATTAAAAAAATAACATGAAAATATACTAAAGGCCGCTTTCTGTAATCCACCTCAACCTAACCTGTGATAATTCATTCGCCAAGCATAGATTTTATTTGGCATAAAACATATGACTCCCATATATCAATGACAATCTGACTCCAGTTTAAAGAACTAATAAAGGGAGAAACTTTTTACGGTGCCTTTAAAAAAATGACGTCATACTGCCTTAGTATTGGTCAATTAAACTGGCCCTTCATTGGAAGTTTAGTCAGTTTATTAGCTTATCATTGGTCACTTTTATTGTATGACGTCATTTTTTAAAGCTCAAAGGGATTAATTTTACCTCACATGGTGACAAAAATGAAAATTTGTCTTTACAGTCAAAAGTAAAAAAAACATCGATGTAGGAGCATGACCATAATTCTAGTGGTTAAATTTTTTGGTTATTTTTAATCAAGATACTTTTATCCGCTGTGGTAAAAATTAATCTATGTTTCCATATAGAAATATGGTCAGGAATGCTGGGATAGGATATTGGTCAAACTATTTAATTTACAATGTCTGTATTTATCATTAAAGAGCAGAAATTATTTGAAATAATATTTGTTCTTACTTATAGCCTAGATATCAAAAGAAAATTTTTAAAGTCGCCAAAGTTGTTAAGGCAACAAATAAAAAAAACGTTATTATGAAACTTTAGGGACTAAAATGATAAACAGCATAATGTCCCCTCCCTCCCTTTAAACGGATAAACCACTGTTCTGATATCCCTGTGATATAATAGTACATGTTGTAGAAGTTATAGTGGTCAGGGAGGTAGGGGACATCGGGATTTTTATTACACTAGTCCACAAACTTTAATAACGTTTTCTTATTCTTTGTTGGCCTAATAGCTTTAGGGACATTTATACAAGGATTGGTTGATTTGTAAATTAAGTTCAGTGTCCAGACGATTCAACCACTTATTGTAATCAATAGAAAGGGTAATTTTGTGTATTATGATTGGGGATGTACATCAATTTATCAGCCATTGTCTTATCCCTTTAAATCCCTGAATACTGGTGGTAGTATGGTTAAAAGGTTTGTTTAACACAGAGAGCTCTATATACAACATCTAATATATATATTTAACATTTATTTTATACATTTTACATTATCTAAAATATGCACATCTGTTGAGGGCTAGCTTCTAAAATTAATCCCAGTCATATTTTAGTCATTTTAGTGTATTAGGCTAAATTAACCAGTGTAACATACACACAAAATCATTGTTTTAATAATTCGCTTTAGAACTTAAAAACCACAGCTGCAGATGAGGCTTATGAGTTAGCTTTTGCAAGCTACATGGCTTTTAGAGCTGCTTCTGCAAGCTGCGTAGCTGAATACTTTTATAGTTTTTAGAGTTGTTGTAACTTGAATACATAGGAGTTTGGGCTTGGGTTGTGATCCTTAAAATTAAATTAGAGGAGGTATGCATAAGTGCCTTTCCTCCTGGCAAACTACTGTCCTCGCCACCGCAGGAATCTTGGGTATTTATGTCATCATGTTCATAAACAGCGTGGCAAACCCATTAGCTGAACATAAAAACAAAACAAACAAAAACAAAAAACAACAACATTGATTACTTGACCTTTGTCTGGATTTATTTATTGATTTATCTTTCATAATCTATCTCTGTATAATCTCCCTTCGATTTTCTTATATCTTTTTTATTTTTAGACGCTTGAAGAAGGAATGCATCGACACAATAGTAGGCAAAAGTTATGTTGGCGACTGGTTCCTCTTCTATCTACTTGGACAAAACATAGATTCAGTCATCTTTAAGGTAATACAATGGATATAGAATATACATGGTGGATATTATGACAGGGGAAAATTGTCGTCAATTTAAGTTGCTAACATGGACATCATTTATTAGTCAGTTCGTTTATCCAGTAGGAGGGAAAAGGATGTTATTAGAGTACATGATAATCTGGCGTAAGATCCAAGTTATAATAAATTCAATAAGGTAATACCAATACTTATTGGATGTTGGGTGTTATAAGCCCCCTTCCCCCCAAAAAAAAGATTTGGTGTGTATTAAGAATCCTTGGTTGTGCACGCCATTGTGACCAACTACTAAAAATGAGTATTTAAGCAGAGCAATAGCAATAAATAATGTTATCTATTGATATATTACTCCTTTCCTTTACCTTAAATCTAAATTGATTTCTTTATTTTATCTTGGTTTTTAGGAGTACTTTACAATTGGGGTATATTAGTTTTTTTCTAATTGTTTTACAATTTCTTATACTTATTACTATACAATTACATAGCGATACAAAATCTTGTTAATTTAAATCCCCTCCTACTGTACAATTACATAGCCATACTAAATATTGTTAATTTGTATCCCCTCTTACTATAGAATTACATAGCCGTACTAAATATTGTTGATTTTTATCCCATCCTACTATAAAATTACATAGCCATACTAAATATTGTTAATTTGTATCCACTATTACAATACAATTACATGGCCATTCTAAATATCCTTAATTTGTAACCCCTCCTACTATAAACTTACATAGCCATACTAAATCTTTTTAATTTGTATCCCTTTTTCATTATACAAATACTTAGCTATACTAAATATTGTTAATTTGTATCCCCTGCTACTATACAATTACATAGCCATAATAAATCTTGTTAATTTGTATCCCTTCCTACTGTACAATTACATTGACATACTGTTAATTTGTATCCCCAACCATTACAAAGCCACACTGAATATTGTTAATTTGTATCACCTTTTACTATGAATTGCCAGCAATTCTAAATGTTGCTATATTGAACCCCCTCCTTCTATACAGAGCCCCACTAAATCTTGTACCTATTGTTTTTGCTGACTTTCAATCTGTTTCTTATAAATCCCATAGATTCTATTTCCAGGGCGTAGGCAGAGTTTCTTAACATTTTCATCAAAATATTATTGATTTATCTTTAGATGTTGATTTAGTTTTAATGTCGTTTGATCCAAGTTACTCAATATTTTTTGTTTTACTTCTTAGTAAAGCTATTCATAAATTAGTCCATTTAGGATTTAATTCTATTAGTTTACAATAGAAAATTGTTGAAAATATTACTTGCTAAAATCTATTATGACGACCTATCCTTATATAAAAGTAACAGGTTGTCTATATTAAGATCTTGCTTGCAGAAGAACCGATTAGGAACCCGATCCTTTAAAGTAAAGTTTCCTATAGGTTCAAAGAATGTCTATAACTATTTTGGGAAATTCTCCAACCTTCAAAAAGGAATACCCCCTTCCCCTATATTTAGTATGAAATACAAATTGATTTAATTTTCAGGATGTTGTACACGAATTGGCCAAGAAACTTGGGTACAGGTCTCGTGATATTGGTGAGACCTGACTCTCCAGAGAGAACGGGGACCCTCAGGGCCAAATAAGAAATGGAAGCGCTGCAGCTTTTTAGGAATTTTCTTCAAAACATTTTAATTTATAAGAATTTTCTTTGGTAAATCTCGATCACATTATTTAGAATTAAAAATTGTTATTTATTCTAATAATATGACTTGAACAATTTAGCCAGCTAAGTCTTTAAACTAGACCTTCTTCTTGTAAAACAGATATTAAGTTATTAGTATGTTCTATGAAAAAGGCTTTTAGACATTTGAATTCAAGTATCAGATACTTTTAAGGGTTAAGGCGAATTGATAATGATATGTTAGACATTAAAAAGATAATATTCATCTTATCAGATTATTTCTTATTTTAAGAAACAAAACCAATTTAGTCTTTTTTAAAAAAAATACTTCAATGATTTGAAACGACTTAAATAAAGAAATGTTGTGAAGAAAATGAAACTATTCAGAGAGTAATTGTAACGGTTTACTGCCGAACTAGGTGCCAGAATCTTGTAATCAACCTTCTTCCTTAGAAAAAATTTATTTTCATCCACTGTTCATTCATTCAACCCTCCTGAATACTTTCCAGTCCCCCTGTTCCAACCTGACTTGACTGTCCCGGATGACCCCCACAGGATGACCCCTGAGCAATTTTCACCCAAGTGAATATTAAGTTAAAAAGAATCCTTGTTTATCCCACCTATAAACTGGACAGCTGATATAAGTTGCTGTATTATAATAATTTCAGTATTATAAACAATGCAAAGTATTTTATTTATACCAAATAATTTCTATTAAAATTGTTAAAAGTTTTGAAAATATGGGATGATAATAAGAAATGCTTAAAATTGATTTATAAGCTTAACAAAAAATAGGTTGAGCAATAAAACAAAGTTCTTATTATGTCACTCATGTGTTGTGTTCAGTATGAAGCTTTTTATAGTGCCTATAAAAATTGACGTCATACTGGCCGGCCATTGGTCAATCAAAATGTATACTTGCCTGCCATTGGTAATTTAGTCTGTGTATTGGCCTATCATTGGTCACTTGTATTGTATGACGTTATTGTTTTATAGGCAGCATAAAGTGCTTCTTTATACCCCTTTTTATTCCACAATATATAAACAATAAATCAAACTGATTTATACATTATATCTTTTTTTGTAATTTATGATTTTTTATCTAATTCAATAGTTTAAATTCAACTTCCATAATACACTGTCCAGTAATAATTCTTCCCTTTGGAACCTCAAGACTTATGAATCATTTGATAACCTATATTTTTTTCTTTAAATTCCAGCCCTTTTCACAATTTTATGATAATAATTTTATATTAATTCTAATGTAAAATGTTTGATTTTGACTGTCTCAACCTATGCACAATATTTTCCAATAAAACTGACAAGACATTTGGCGAGAAATATCAAGTTATTGAATATTCCTACGTTTTCATCACATTTTATTTAAAGTAAGGGAGATGTGTGGATTATATCTACTTAAGTGCGGATATTATACTATTGTTCTCTACAGATCTTGGGGTAGTGAGACAAAGTGACTCAAAAATCCGCAATGTGAAGTCATAAAAATGAGGGAGATGAGAGGAGAAGTGGGAAAGGAAACCCGTAAAAAAGAGATGGACAGTCCCTCATTTTTATGACGACACATTGCTGATTTTTGAGTCACTTTGTCCCACTGGATCTTGGGTTAATTACAACATAGCTTTCAATGTAGACGTTTAGATTAATGGTCTAACTTAGGGATGAATGCTATCGAGGAAGATTAAATTCAATTTAAGATTTAAAAAAAAAGATCTCTATTGCAACATAGAAGAATATCTGCATGAGTAAGTAGAAATCTATTAATATCCTCACCTCTTATATGTATATGCTATTGAGTTTATTTGCTTTTCACCAGAGGTAACCTTGGGTAGGATGCACTTGTTGGAAAAATAAACAACTTTTTTAATAACTTCATTTGCCACAGCCAAGATTAAATCAAAGAAAAAAAAGAAAAAAAAACAAACAAAAAAATGCATCTTGATTAATCAGTGCCATGTCAGTTTTCATACATACCTAGTTCATTTACATAAACCAGCCACAAATGCCTAATTTTGTGAAGAAATTATTCAATTGTAAATAGAATTAAAATTATTTATCTTAATTTAACCACTATTGCTGCTCTGTTATGTTTTACCCAACTTACCAAAAATGGTAGAAAAAATACACTTAAATTTAGTAAACCTCCTGTAGTAAAATTTTATTATTTTTTTATTTAAATCCTTGACAGTTCGGAAAACTCTGTTACAAATAATATAAAATATACATAGATAAACAAATTTGTTACTTGTCAATTAAGCATTGATTCATATAAAAAAAGAAATATAAAAAGCACTCTTGTTTTATTATAATTACAATTATTAAAAATTACGGGAAGATTTTGTTGTATTGCTTAATAATTTATCTTCCCGAAATGTTGATATTATGTTTAAATTTATTTCTAGTTTATTTTAAAAAAATAAGATTAATTAAATTGTTGATATTTATACCTATTATTATTAAATTGATTCAGAGATTATTAATAAAGTGGTGCAATTGTGCAACCTATTCTCAAATTATTTTAAAAATTGTGTATTTCCCAGCTTTATAAATTATTTATTTTAATTGTATATATAAAATTCTATAATTTTATTGATGAATGTATAAAATAAGCTAAGCTGTCCTACGTACAAATCTTTACTCTTTAATAAAAATGCTTTAGTTTTAATTTATATAAAAGTAGATATTCTACATTTTTTGTTCAAATTAAGAATACTCATGATAATTTTTTTTCTAGAAAAATGTCCATTTGCTTAAACTATTTTTAATTGGTTGTAGACTATCCCAAAAGTGAATCCATTGTATACGGATAGCCTAGATATTAATAAATACCAGGGCTCGACAGCCGCGAATAAACCTTAAATTAAAATCCGTTTGAATGTTTTGGAAAAATTTTGAAGTGGGATTTCAATATTTTGGTCAGGTTGAGACTAATAGCTAATTTTTGAAATCTGTAAAAGGTTGACTTCTCTGAGGCTTACAAGTGGCTGACGCGCGGCTCCCGAGCCCTAATAAATAAATACCATCTTGTTGTGCTTCAAAACTTAGATTACGTAGCTCTATAAATACAAGTTGCATATTTATACTGCAATGATGAAATAAAAAAAATGCAATAAACTATAATACATGCACATCGAGAGCGGAAATTATAAACTAGTGAAATAAAATAATTTTGTTATTATTTATTATAATTATGGTTGTATTTGCTATTTAATTTTTAAAAATTGTTATTAGAAAGATATAATAATGAAAAAGCCAAAGTCATAATCTTCCAAAAGTAATTTAAAACTAAAAATAAGAAGAAACTTAATTTGCATTTAGTTCAATTTCAAAGATTTTTTTCTCTAATTTAATGGATTTTTCACTGAAATTCCACTCAACAGATTGCAAAAAGCATAATCATCTTATATTTAACATTAGTGAATTATTTAGAACCCCGGTTTATAAGTTAAGTTTTTTTTTATATTTTATTGTAAAAATTTAAATCTAAAGCCACCAATTCATACCTATAGTTTCATATAAAGTACATATCGGATTCCTACTAGCAAGCATTTAAATTAACATAGTTGGTTCACTAAGTCAGCTATATTAATAATTGTAAAGAGAGGAGGACAGATTTACTTGATTTTAAAAACCAAAACAAGTATTTGAAGCTTGTGTTCAGACGTTTTATTATTAGTTTTTATTCATTCGTTGTAAATTGCTTTTTTTTAGAGAAGTCTGAATAAAGGTGCTTTTTAAATGTTTTCTTCATTATTGTTTAGTTTTATTCTTTTATTTGGTAACGTTTCTACTATACAAGTCTTGACAGTGTGTTGGTATGATAGTCAGTCCGTCCAATGCTCTATCATTCAAAGGGCACATTAAAAATTAATAAATGTATAAGTATACATAGATGTATAACCCAGACAATAACCTGATTCCATTGTATGACCTTTTTCCGTCTGCTAGCAAATTGCTATCTGCTCTTTTGTAGTGACTTGGCTGTTAATATTACCTACGACACTATTGCCTGATATTCAAAGACCAAACTGATAGTCGGCACAGAGTCTTTTCCCATTCCTCCTCTATTCTTTAACTTTAATAATGCACCCACCAAAACTAAAATTGAGAAAAATTCAAGCTCTTTTAGCTAGCCATAAGGCGACAGACTTCTGTCATTGCTAGTATCTTTTTTTATTGAATCAAGAAATGAGTTTCAAAGTTTTCTTTCATTATTTTAATTCTGTAATATTTCCCCCATATGGGTAATTTAAAAATCCAGATTTTGCTATGAAAAAATCTTTAAAATCGAATCGAAATTGTCAAACACATTGTTAAGGTCGTAAGTTTAAAATTGTTCATGGTATTACAAACAGACCACCAAGATGAATTATAGAGTATCTTCATGAACAATTAAATATGTTATCTCAAGAGAATTTCTTGCAAAAAAATAAAATGTAACGTGTAAAAATAAAAGTAGAAACCTTGAAGAAATGTTAAAACATTTAACGAGTTGGCAATTACCTTTGTAATAAAATTAACAGTTTCTCATTCATTTGCACAAAATATTTATTGGCAAGTACAAGAGCGCAAGGTTAAGGGTAAACTTTAAGGTTAATTTTATTCTTAAATTCTCATATGGATTTTCGTTAAAGCCTTAAAATAATTCAAATTTAAAATTAGTAATATCAAAAAGGAATTTTTATGACGTCACATGCTGAGTTTTTGAGCGACTTTCTTCCCTCACGAATTTCCCAGTTAAGAATATTATTTATTAATTTTTATATTGCTCTTTTTTTGATTTTATAGAGTAATAACTTTTTTAAATACATATTTAGGTATTAAAGTTATTAACAAGGATGACAACAACCATAAGAAGCGAAGCATGTATTAACACTTGGACAAAGTGATTTTTGTAAAATAACTGTAAGACCGAAGGACAAAGTAAATTTTAGACTCCTTGGTATACTTGAATATTTACTAAAAATTAGCCGTCTATCTTGAATAGCAAAAGAAAATGTCATATTTTCTCTTTAACGTAGATAACTGACGGTCAGACGGACATTTTAATTATGGAGTAGCTTGCGACTGAAAAATTTCATTTTAAAATACATACTTTAGGACCATATATTCCTTTTAAAATTAAGATCTACAAAATACTATTTATTTGAAAAAATATTACAAAAACATGAAAAAAGTACAAAATTACTGTTTGTATTTTTCCAAAGGGATATGACAATTAAAGGCATATTAATCCTTCCCCCCAATCTTACTAAATGATATTCTATCATTATTAGATTTTTAAAAAATTGGGAAAGATTAATATATCTCCAATTACGCTCTCCCTCCCTGAATAATTTGATAACTTATATTATTTCTCCCCTATTGACAATAACATCTTTACACTTGAGATAAATATTCCAGAAATCTGAGCCAACCAGAGAGTTGCCACAGTTCCAACCTCCATTCTAAACAGAATAAATAGATATAGGATATACGTGGATATATTGACAGGGGAAAAAAGGTCGTCAATTTAGGTCGTTAACATGGACCTTATTTATTGGTCAGTTCGTTCATCCAGTAAGAGGGAAAGGAATGGAGTGATTTAACATAACATAATAACATAGAAAGTATAAAAATACTTTTTAAAAATATGTTTCTTTGTAGTCTATTTCATTGAGTAGGTTAAATTTTCCATAAAATTCATTTAATAAATACTTTACCTTATGAATCATGGTATAATCGTCACAGGTCACAAAGGAATCACCATTACAATCCTGAATTGAATTATAATCATTTTTAGGTTAGGATCTGTTTAAAACATTTTTTCTATAGGTTTTCTACATTTCTAGAGTCATTGTGTTTCGTTTTTTAAATAGATAAGATTTATTGATTTTTTTTGCGGGGTTCAACTTTTTCCATTGGTGATTCCTCTTCCTTACCCCTAAAATAGTTATAAACCTTTTCAGGAACTATGAAAGTTACATTAAAAAGGAAAACCATATTGGTCCAGCATTTAGGGCGACATACAGAAAGACACATAGACATCCTGTTACTTTTAAATCAGAATTCTTGTTTTATTGATTATTCTGAATTATACAAAGTTTGGAGCTTTATCCCAATCTTAGGGGTGCACTGTATTCGAAAGGGAGAATAGATCTCGATAAAGTGAAATAGTTACATTTATTTAACTTAAAAGCAAATCTTTTATAAAACTTTTAACAACATGTAAGTTTTATTGAAAAAGTTAAATTTTGTTTAGAGAGCCAGGTTGCTTTTTGTATTTGTCCTTTTGTTAGAGTTTGTAACTATTCTAAATTTAAATATTTATTGAAAAAGTTATAGGTAATGACAGTCAAATGGTTAAAAAATATTCCAATCTTAATATTTTTAGCTTTTTAAGAATCTAAGTTTAGAACATTTTTCCTTATAAACATAAATCATCTGATTTAATTGAGATTTAAATTTAAATCCAAAGAATTAAATTCTTTCAATAATTACTTAGAAAATAAGATTGTTAATTTCTAAGTTTAATAAAAAAATTTTAATACGTTTTGAATTTTGATATATTGGTTCCAAACTAGTAATATCCAAACGTTTTAAGCAACAGACAGGGTAATTTTGTTTATCATCATTTGTGATGTGCATTAATTTATCGTTCATTGACTTATCACTTAAGATCCATGCTAAAAACAGTTGTTAATAGATTGGATATATTATCAACCCCCCAAATAAAGATTTACCTTTCCAAATCTGTTTATATAAGATCTGATTGTGTTAGCTGCACATACTAAATCAAAGGCACAACGCTTCCAACCTTAATCAAACAAAATAATTCTTAGATTTGTTAAAAATTCAGTATAAATATTTTTACTTACTTTGTTCATCATTAGGATTATCCCCCTGTAGAACATATATACACATATCAACCCAGAATATCTATAATCTATATAAATATTTCTACTTACTTTGTTCAAAATAAGGATTATCCTGTAGAACACATCTACCCATATCAACCCAGAATATTTATATAAATATTATTCTACTTACTTTGTTCAAAATTAGTATTATCCTCCTGTAGAACCTATCTACCTATATCAACCCAGAATATCTATATAAATATTTCTACTTACTTTGTTCATCATTAGGATTATCACCCTGTAGCACATATCTACCCGCATCTACCCAGAATATTTACATAAATATTTCTACTTACTTTGTTCATCATTAGGATTATCACCCTGTAGAACATATCTACCTTTATCAACCCAGAATATTTATATAAATATTTCTACTTACTTTGTTCATATTAGGATTATCCCCCTGTAGAACCTTTTTACCCATATCAACCCAAAATATTTATATGAATATTTCTACTTACTTTGTTCATCATTAGGATTATCCCCCTGTAGAATATATCTACCCATATCAATCCATAATATCTATATAAATATTTCTACTTACTTTGTTCATCATTAGGATTATCCCCCTGTAGAACATATATACCCATATCAACCCAGAATATGTATATAGATATTTCTACTTACTTTGTTCATCATTAGGATTATCACCCTATAGAACATATTAGGGTTGGGCCGGATAATTTTTTGGCCGGATACCGGATACCCGGCTGATTTCAAACGCCGGATATCCGGTAACCGGCCAAATTACCGGATATCCGGCCGGATAACCGGCCAAATTACCAGATACTAAAGTAGCCAAAAAAATTTCTTCAGAAATCTTATATAAATTTACATAAAGTTAAACTTGTTCAGAAAAAATGTTCTTCTAGCTTCAATAATAAGAAA
>LS047978.1:1042-11614 GCA_900241095.1 Acartia tonsa | reverse complement strand
TCCTATATCTTGTGCCTAGAATTTGTATTAGAAACATAAACAGTCAGAAGCTTGTTTATTTATGCATAATATACATAGAAGCCAGGGATGGGGGACATTGCGCTGTTTAGTCCCCAAAGTTTTTAATAATGTTTTCTTATTTGTTTGCCTAATAACTTTAGGGACTTTATTGAATTTTGATAAATTGGATCATTAGGTTAACTGTCCAAAACTTCAACCATTAATTGTAATCTACAGAAGGGGTAATTTTTTAATCATCATTTTGGATGTACATTAATTTATCGTCCATTGTCTTATTCCTTAAGATCCCTGCATCCAAGGAGGGCGTTCACTTCCACATATTATCACATCCGCGTTCAATGTAATATTCGCAAAAAGACACGATGAAGTAAAAATGAGCCTTACTCCTAATGAAGCAGCTTATAGTACCAATAAACAAATGACGTCATATAATTATAAATGTGATTGTATAATAGTTTACTGCTTTTCTTATTCTTAAAATATTAATAGATATGAGTATTGGTGATCCCATAATAACCAGCAGTAGTAGTGCAAAGCCTAATTATATAGTAGCTGCGTTACGAAATTTTTTTAGCAATATTACTTAAACACTAACATGTCTATTTTATGAATATAAGAAATATTTAGCAATTAAATAAGAAATGTAAAGTAATATTTTAAATCATGCAGCTGAGAAATTAATTTAACCAGATACATTTTACTTGTGCTATTTTTAAGTAACACCAAATGTATTTTTTTATCCTACTGTGAAAAAGCCACATAAATATATTTATATTGCTAGGAAAAAAAACAGGGATGAGTACATTCAATGGTAAAGCTGTTCGAAACTATTTTAGAAGAGGGAGAGAGAAAAGGGAAAGAAACTAATTTAAAAGAGGGAGAGAGAAAGGGAAAAAAAAGAAAAAGTGAGTGGGGGAAACAAGGATGTCCAAGCTTTTTTTTATTTCGAGGGGGTAAACATTAAAATTAAATTTTTTTGTGGATAATATTATAGATGCAAGGACATGCAAGCTTTTTTTATTTTTTTTGGGGGGGTGGTGGTAATAATAAAAATCAAAAAATTTTGGGGTGCCTACGGCAAAGTGTTGATTAGGGCATTACGTATAGACAGACAGAAGGAAATATGCTCTGACTTGGAGAAGAGATTTACAATTTATCTAATAAACCTGTAAATGAAATGATCAGTGTCCTAAATTAATCATCTTTATGTCCACGTATCCATTAGAATCTAGGAAACTACTGTACCATATTTTCAACGATTTTATTAAAGAATGACACAAGAAAAAGTCATGTCTAACCTTCATAAGAAATTACATAATATGAACAGGGTCGTAAAAAGCTTATCTGAAAAGTAAGCCAAAACAAACAAAAAAAGGGTAGATCTTACTTACAAACAGATAGACATCCTACTTCTTACTACAAAATCTTTTATTTTAGATAAATGGAGAACCCGTAACATCCAAGTCTGAAATGCAACACAAGTTTATTTCAAGGTAGGCAGACATTCAAATCATTCAAAATATTACAGCATCCATAAATATTGATGCACAGTGACAAAATTAAATTAAAACATAAATCAAAAGGCTAGGTCTCAGAGTAAAAATTTAATTTTCAGGAAATCTTTTGTTGTATCCTAAAAGGCAAGACAGAAAAATTGAGTTAAGAACTTAATTATATTTTTAGTCGTGGAACAATGGTGCTCGTTGTGAAACATACTTACCCGCCTCCAAGCTTTCAAGTTCCTCAACAGGTTATTAACAGTTGCGCGTGTATGCATATTGGTTTCCTTGTCAGTTAGGGATAGATAATTTTATGACGTTAGTCCATAAACCTAGGATGATTTTCTATCTTTACCTTACTGTTGAAGGTTATTGTTTTGAAAAGTTTTGAAAATAACAACACTTTAAATGTACGACCTTTGCCTCAAGGTCTTAACTGTGCATTACTAAAGTGCTCTAGGAACAATTTTTAAATCTTTCGTCATAATGGGGTTTGGACCTAGACTAGACTGCAATACAACTAAATGAATATGCTTTATTATTTGTTATAGATGAAAAAGGACTTTAACTAGTAAAACTAAAGGAACATT
The DNA here is from genome assembly GCA_900241095.1 of Acartia tonsa. NCBI lineage: Eukaryota > Metazoa > Arthropoda > Copepoda > Calanoida > Acartiidae > Acartia > Acartia tonsa. The sequence goes on along the minus strand of LS047978.1, from coordinate 9,504 downwards.
AAAATAAGAAAATCCTCAAAAAAGCAAACACACAAAAACTGTTAATATCTTTAGTATAACATGAACCAGCATCACGCCACCAACACTACCAACATCAACAATAATAATAATGGTCTAAATTTTGATGATGATCTGGAACACTCACTGGAGGAGAAACTGTGCTTCCACGACAGTGGCAATGCTTCACTTGAAAGCAGGAAAGAAAATATTCATTATTTTTAATATATTTTTTTTACAATTTTTTGTCCTAGCCTAATATCTAATTTGAGAAACCGGTTGAATATTGAACTTTAAAATTATATAACTCTTTTGATATATAAAAAAATTTCAAATTATCTTACTCCAAAGTTTAAATATAATGAATTGTACTACAGGGATCAGTCTTTTGACCTTCAGAAGAGCTTCACTCACGCCTCTTCAACACCCCAAGACACAAGCACAAATGGCTCAAACAAAAATCAATCACCAAGAATGAAGCAAAATGAGCAGCCCGTGTATATAAATGTTGTCAACTCTGGCGATTTGGGCGCCATGTTGACGCCCAGCAAAGATGAGAAACAACTGAATAGGCTGTCCACTGCAAGCTCAAGGCATGGGAACCAACTTTTCTTTCCCAAATTTTCATTTTGTATATTTTTCATAGATATTATTTTCATGTAAACTTTTTTGGTAAAACTACTGTGCTAAAATTATTAAGTAAAATTTAAAACTGAAAAATAAAGTTGGTAACCATGACCTGTACAGGGATAGCGGGAACAAGAGTGATTCAATTGACAGAAGCACATCAAACTCTTCAAGATCAACTTCTTCACAGGTATATATAGTTCAAAGTTGTTTTATTATTTCGGATTAAGTTTTTAAAAAGTCAATTAATTATTATTATAAAAGGAAAAATTAGCCAAATTCTTATAAATGAAGGAGGGAAGTCAAGTTGAACAATGGAGTTTGTACTAAATATATGTGGACAACCACACAGAATTAGCATTTTATTTTATTGTTCTTTTCAGTTGTCAAAAGAGAGTGACTCGATTGCAGTTGGTATAAGTTCCCCACCGTCCAGTGGCAGCGGAACAAACCCCCATCTGCTGCCAATCGACCAATTTTCACCAGTCTTCTGTAGCAGCAGCACGCCGAACGGCAGTGGAAGCGGAAGTTTGATGTGGGGAAGGCATTTGATGCAGTCCAGCTTCTCAAATCATTCTCAACAGACGCAGTATTCATTTTATACTATTGATGATGAGTTTGTCTTTATCAATCCAGGTAAGACTTTCGTTTTGCTGTAAACTAATTACAAGGTGATATATAACAGGTAAAAAATCAGAAATACAAAAAATATATATCATATATGTAAAACCTAATATCCTAAAAGTAACAGGATGACTACTGTGTGTGTATGTCTGTCTGTAAACAAGGGAATACTATCCACTGTAAAAAAAAGACAGAAAAAATAACATAAGAGAAATTTAGATATAGACAAAGAGAAAGAAAAAAATATAAAAGAAATTGGAAGAACCTAATATTAAAAACCTACTGAGGACTGAAAGATGATATTTATTCATAGTTTAATTATTTTTTTATGTTAAGGTATCAAAGACGGACAAAAACTACTGCAACGTTCTCCCCCACCACCAACCACAAAATCAGGCGGCCACAGGTCCCAGTCACAGTCCCAGAAACCTGGAGGAGTCAGCAGCCCGCCAGAAATTCATCCTGCCAGGCTCAGGATCGATCCGATCTATGAAATAATTCCAGAACAGGTAAAAATTAAACTTCTAGCTGATATTTTTATAGAAACTGTTCATTTTTTCATTTCCCTAACCGTAACGGTAATCAACTCTTTATATAGAATCATTATAAAATGTATATTATTAAGCACTAAGTGGGTAACTAGAGTAAACCTTTTCATCTTAGTAAGGTCTCTAGGGGCACTCGAGGGAAGGTGAGGAAAGTTTTAGTTTTTAAAAGAATTATTTGGAGGGTGAAATCTTTTTTAGAGTTGATTTCTCTTAGGGATTAATTATCATCCCCAAAAATAGTATCAAACCTTTCCTTAACCTTTGAGAAGCTTTACTGAAAAAGAGAACCATGTCGATCCAGCGGTAAATAAGATTCTTCAGTACACACACTGACAGACATCCTGTTATTTTCTTTAGTTATTTATGAAGAGAATAAAAAATGATATATGGTTAAATAGCTTTTTAATATTTTGACCTTACAACATTTTTTATATGAATTCTTTATCTTATAAATTAAGTATAATAAAATGTAATAAAATTCTTTTATGCTCCTGTCAAAACAGTTATAAATATTTTATTAAAACTTATTTTTTTTTTGTGTTTCACAAAAACTTAAAATTTCAAATTGTTTTAAATTTAGATCTTTTGTTCAATAAAGAATTTTTCTTAAGATATTATAGATGGATTGCTGAAATTTCTTAAAAATAATTTTGTGTGTATCATTGGGGATGTACATCTATTTATCGGCAACTGTCTTATCCCTTTTAATCCCTGAACTACATATTTAGAGTGACACAGATGAGCTATACTGCCTGCCCCTGGATAATGTCCCTGTCAGCATGACCGATGGTGTCAGAAGCTTCAATTCTGCCAGACAAATACAGGAAAACATATAAGAATTAATGCCAAATAAATATTGATTCTTTTCATAGGGTAAGGCCGCAAGGCGGTGTGAAGGCGGTAATTTTGAGGGGTTTTTTTGAAAAAAAGGTGTTATAAAATTTTGATATTTTTAAATGAAACTAAGACCATTAGAAAGCTATTGGAAATGTCTACCAGGCCTTAAGATGGCGTTGAAAATTGTTAAAATTGTACCTAAATAATTAAAGCCTTCGCTCTACAGTGGAGCGAAGGTGATAAGTGATTTTGAAGCTTCATAAACCTATGATATATTGATTTTTTTCAGCATGCTATAAGAAATGTCCGAAAATTACCGGCTTCGGCCCGATGACGCCTTCGTCCCGCCTTACCCTAAAAAAAATAGGGAAGCTACTCTAAAATTATAGTTTTTTTTCAGTTTGATAATAGATTCTAAAGACTTAAAAACAAAAAATAACATATGTAGAAAAACCAGTTTTATTTAATGATTTATTGTCAAACCTGACCTATTCTTACTGTATTTTAATTTTAATTTTACTGATATTTTTCTAATAAAGTTGTCGCTGTGCGTGCAAGTTCTAGAGAGCATTTTTAAATTTTTATGTTTAAATAGTAAAATTATCTATTTACATAAATCTTATATTTATATAAAAATAGGCAACAGCCGCTAGCGGTCAAGCCGCAGTTACCGCCTCGCCAGACGCAAACAATAAAGACAGAAGAAAAATAAAGAAGACAAGATCAAAATCTTCGGAGAAGATTAAAGATCTTACTAAATCTATAAAAGGTAAACATTGAAAATCTTCATAATTAATCTATGAATTTGTTAAGATATAGTAAAATAAATTTGCTTAGGACCATTGCAAAATTTCCTGAAAACAATTACGTTGATAAATATATATAGAATTGACTATTTAACAAGGACATAAGTAGCAAACCACAAAGGAATTATTGATGAACAAACAGCATACAGAGCAGATTTTTAGTTGTTATAAAAAAAATTTGCGATAAATTACAGAAAAAAAACTCATGAAACTTTATAAAGTATTCACGTCTTTTGAAGGATAACCGACGGACAAACTACATTATATACTAAATGCACATTGGTATTTTGAATTTTCACCAAAAATTTCAACTATCTATCCTTAATAGCAACCGAGAAAATCACATTTCACCCACAGATTTGCGGAAGGACTGACAAAATGAATTATTTTGTAGCTTACCTACTAAAAATAAAACAGTTTTTTTGTATTTCAGAAGGTAAGCCGAGCAACACTGACAGCTACCGGCTACCAAGATCAGTCAGCTTACATCAGTATTCAGGTAAAAAATGGGACGACGTGTCGAGTTCGAGTCTGAACCCTCTCTGCAGATTAAAATTATTGGTTAAAAAGTTTATAAACTTGCAGCTTTATTCATTACATACAATCAAGATTTTTTTTATTAAAGTCCCAAAAGTTTTTACACAAGCGAATGATATATCGTGTTTATACAACTTTGGGGACCAATTTCGTCCTTCCCGAATTCATTCTAGTATTGATTTTTACCTACTGTTGCAATGTCCGGTGCGTGAAATTAATTACGAATTTAATATAAGAGTAAATGTCTTGGCTAACAAACAGACGCAACTTAATACAACCCATAGCTAGCTTGTATTCAAGGAAAAATAATGGTCATGAAATTAAAGGGAAGGTTGTCTTTTTGTTGATATTTTACCTAACAAACTGAGAATTTGGACAAAAAAAATCTGTTAAACCTGACGTCACAGTATCATATAATTTTCTTAATCTATCAATAAATATGTTTAAAAATACAAATATTTGATTTATTAGCTTTATATTTCAAGAATAATATGATAGTAAAACTATTTTGTTGTAAAAATTATAAATTATGTTTCTTTTATGGCGATATTGTGACTTTTATGACATTGTTTTATGGCTAATAAAGTAAAGTTTATGTTTAAATAAATACAGATTTAGAAAGAATTTATTTTAATAATAAGCTTTTGTTTGTCTTTCTAAGTCTAAATTTGAATTAAATGATACATATCCTATTATATAAAGTAGTAAGCGTTTTTTGTCTATCCCGAAGGATCTCGCTAACCGCTGAACCGATATTGTTCTCCTTTACAGTGAAGCTTCTTATAGGTCCTGGGAAGGTTTTAAACTATTTTAGGGAGGGTGTCGTCACCCCCCTCCACCCCAAAAATATTTTTTTTACTCTTTTAAACTCAAATTTAAAATGGGATGGAGTGGACTTTTTCACCTCCTACCTTAAGTACCCCTAGAGGCTTCTAGGGGCGTAGCCGCTAGTATAATACATAAGAGGTTAACTCACAAACAAAATATGAATTTACATATTCATTCAGACATTACAAATTGTTTCGTGCATGTTTGCACTCTTCAGATGTCAATGTAAAACATATATATACATTTTCAAAATGGTCAAAAAATGATATTTAAAATAGTTTACAAAAGGGTTATTAATTATTCCAAAAAAAAAGAAATAGAAAGAAAGAAGCTTTACATAATATAAATTGTCGAACAATATGATAATCATAAAGACAGTTTAAAGATAAAACAAAAAAGAAACCTTTTAAATGTCTAAATATTGATTTAAAAGAAAACAATATTTATATCGAACAGAGTATTCACCATATTGCGTGCACAGGTACAGAATTCTACAAAATTAGTAAGGCTAAGTTTTATAGAACAGTTTTTGTTATACACATCCACAATGACTATTTATTATAGGATCTAGCCATCCCCATAGACAAGGGAAGCCTGCCCAAATCCTGCAGTCCCTACCGGTGCAGCCTATACCTGACTTTTGCCAGAATCCCTCTGGAGCCAGAGTCACGCTGAATTCCAGGTATGATTATAATTTTTGTTGTGACAGAATTTAAAATGCTTCCATTTTATAACCAAGAATTAACTTTGTAGCGTTGTGGGTTGGAGGGATGGGCAAATATTTTTAAAGAATAGATTATCAAAAAACTTTTCCTACTGCTTGACATTGTAACTTTTAAATAAGCTTTCTATAGTAAAAAGTATTATGTTTAGTGCATAAATTATGTATTCATTTTTAGATTTGAATCACTTGAGCCAATTTGCCAAAATATAGTAACTTTCAAGCAGGATTCATCCAATCAATCCTATTTCTCCATTCTGCCAAACCAAACCTTTTCCAACCAATCACATCACCCAAATTCTCCCCACTTGAACCAATCACAACATCCCAATTCTCCACACATGAACCAACCACACAACTCCAATTCTACCCACCAACCAATGAGAGGTGCTCAGAGTGACGATGATAAATCCGGGAATAAATCCAGTGATTACTACATAGACCCCTCCTCTACCCTACCCCCGAACGGGAATTCCAACGGGGTTGCAGCTAAACCCAGTGATATTGTGTACACAGACCTCAATAACTTGCAGTATATAATCCAGAAACAGCAGAAGCTGCTGCTGTCAAGCCTTAATAAAGACAATGCTATCACTGATGACCAAAAGGCAGCTGCTGAAGTCAATGAGAAAGGTTGTGGTGATGAAAGAGCTGGCGAGGAACAGCCTGGAAGTCCGGAGTTTGAGTGGAAGCTGAAAGTGCGTTCAGATGGCTCACGGTAATTACACTTTTATACTTTTAAGCAGCTTATAGTGCCTCATTAAAAATGACGTCAAACTATAGGCCAGTCTACATTTTAATTGACCAATTGTAAAATGTATACTATTCTATCATTGGTCATTTGTATTGCATGACGTCATATTTTATTAGGCACAATAAGCTGCTTCTTATACTTTTTCAGAGTTCTGAAGACACTACCATTTGGCACCTTAAAATTCAAAAAGTAACATTTATTTGAATTCAATTTAATTTATAATCTAATGTAAAGTCAAATATTGTGAAAGAAAGAAAAATGATAAATTTACCTTCCCTGTCAATTTGTCTTCCCAGGTTTTATCAAAATTTTAAATTCTGCCAAAATTGTGAAAAGTTAGAAAACTTTTCTGGAAATGATATTTTCTGTTCAAGTTAGTTTTGGCAAAGTAGAGATTTTTTAGATTTTGCAAAGGCTTTTGATAGTGTGTAGTATCAAATTTGGATGAAATTTACTTGTTTTTATTTATTAAGATAAAAGTTTCTGAACTATAATTTACAAAAAATTAATGCTTCCATTTTATTACAGTTTAATTTTATCATATAGTATTTTTTACATAAACTTTATTTTGTTAAATCTACTTTTATTATTAATCTTAAGCAAATTAACAAAGCTGTAGTAGATACCATTTTTAACCTTTCTAGTTTTCTTAACTTTGCTTCTAGATCCTTTGAATGTTGTTGTAATATAAATTCCTATAAAATACATCCTGTCTCTGAGCTTATAGTAGTTCACCTAAAGCACCAGAAAAAAATAGCTAAGCCACCCTATAACTAGAGTATGGTTGACAATACATAAACATAACATTTCTGTCATGAGTTTTAAAAGCAAATGGAAATATTAAGTATTTTGACTAAAATACAGACAAAAATGTCCATAAATAAAAAATTTAAATCTGCCAGTTTTTTGTTTGAAGTTCATGGTTGCTAATTTTTATTATTGTATAAACATAAAGATATGTATTATGTATTAGTGAGTTCTTGTGTGTGTGTGTGTATGTATTTTATATGTGGGTGTGTATTTCATAAGTGGGTGTATCTGTGGGTGCCAAAATGAGTTTATATATGTGAGTGTATTTATTACTTGTGATAAATTTGTGTGAGATTTCTTAAGTTTGCATGAGTTTGTGTGGCTTAGAAGTAAAATGAATTTAAAGACAGGATTGAGTGCAAGGCTGGGTAGCCGCCTAAAATTTAATTTGCAGCATTTGAATGATCATTAAAAAGTAAGCAGCTTGACGGCGGCTGAAGACATTTATTTAAAAGGAAATTGGCTTATGGATAATTTGATTAGTTGATAGGGAAAGAATGGAGCATCAGCAGCCGCGGTTTATTAAAAACTAGCCAGTTGGCTGCGGGTGCCGAGCACTGGTTACCTGCAGGGAGGGAGGGGACATTGGGCTGGTTATTACACTGCCCCCAAAGTTTAATTATAACGTTTTCTTTTTTGTTGGCCTAACAACTTTGGGAACTTTTATCGAATTTTGATTGGTTGGTTAATTAAGTGTTCAAATGTTTCAACCTGTAATTGTAATGTACAGAAGAAATAATTTTTTGTTTTATCATTGGTATTGTACATAAGTTTATCGCCCATTGTCGTATTCCTTTAGATCCCTGGGTTACCTGAGTGTATTTTATTGATATGCCAATACACCTCATCCCTTTCTATATATATATCACATGTATAATGGTGAGGCAAATTACAAAAATATTCCTAATTTTTAACATTTAACATAATTTTCTTGGCTTCTATTGAAGACAGGCCAATACTAATCATCTACACTACAGTTAACTATGTCTGTTCGACCGTCTATTACACTCTAAAGGCAATGTAATGGGATATGATTTACTTAACTGCTTTTACTCCTGAAATTTACTTTACAATCCCCATAAATAATTATAAGTGCATAGCTACTTATGTATGTTGTAATACTTGTTTTAACTTTACTGGTTTTGAAACTAAAATTTAGAATTTTTAGAAAAGAGATAGTATTCATTTTCCCAACTGTATACATCTTGAAGCCATCACCTACTTTTGAAATTGTCATAAACAGAGAGCATTTGGAGCAAGCTGTTGCCAGGTTGGGGCAGGGATATGGCAAACACTGAAAAAAAATATTTTGTCCATAATTTTTGCCACATATTATTGATTTTTTAGTTATTGCTGTCCAATATGATGCAGAA
>LS047965.1:0-11981 GCA_900241095.1 Acartia tonsa | reverse complement strand
GCTTTCTACGAATATAAAAATTGTACAATCATAAGATTAAAACAGTTTTTTTAGCCCGTGCCTTTGGCACCTCGGGGTTAAAAAACTGGTTATTATCTTATAATTGTACGTACATTCTATATCCGCGGAAAGCTGTTTATAATACAATGAAAGAAATAACTATTATATATTCTGAATGTTACTTCACTATTATGCTTACTATTTTGGCTACAAGAAGATTTGCGATTTTGCTGAAGTGGACTATGCACGAACGAGATTAAGTAATTTTAAGCATCTTCCAGCAGTGATTTTGAGTTTTATTGTGTGAATATATTAAGTTTCTGTTTAATATAAGTTTAATTATATCAACAACAAAAAATAAGTTTCACCAGGGTTTTTCTTAAGAATGTTAAGCGAATTAAGAAATATTATCAAATGTTTTGTTAAACTCGAAGTACAAAATAAAATAATACGGTAAAACATCATCAAATGCTGTAAATCAAATCAAACTGTTATTTCAATAAAAATCTACCAACCCTTTTACAAAATATACATTTTTAATCAAAAAAGTAATCTTTTGTGTAAAATCATTTTATGGTTTATAATATCAACTCGTTACACATTTTCAATTTTTTTTTGTCAAGACTATGGTAGACAACTTTTTAAAATCATTTAGACCTATATGAAAGAAACTTCAAAAATGCCCCGCATCACTGCTGAAGGTGCTTTACTACACATACTCTCGTTCGTCTCCCTTTCTCTGAGATAACTTAGATCTTAATAAAGCCTCCGATACTGAAAGATCATAATCTTATTAGATATACAAATATGTAATTTTAATTTGTTAAAAACCGTGTCCACAGTGCGAATAAATACAGTACGCTGTTTTGAATTGGGCTTGTATTAGGTTTTATATAATAATATTTAGAATTTTATTAAAATGTAAACGCAGTTCTGAATTAGCGTTATAGCCGACGTGCAAAGAATTTTGGGTCAAAAGGTGAAATATACAAAAGAAAATATCATTTAACTGCCATTTACATGTTAAACCTACAAATTTATTTGTGCGCTTTCACACAAAGAACATGTTGAGTACTAATATCCAACACACCCCACCCCCACCTACCATGTTTTCCAAATTAATAAAAAATTATGAGTTTGTTTGTATTTTACCTTAAAATAGGTTTTATTGGTCCGAAAGGGTTAGGCACAGAATAAAAAAAATTACATCCCCAACCCCTCTTAATTTAAATTTATTTCAAAAGAAATGGGAATTGGGGATTCAGAGCTCAACAAACGCTTTGTGTGAAAGTACCTTAATTTGCTTGTTGGATATACCTTACACCTGATTCTGTTTTAAGAGACTCTAGATTCCAACTCCAACAACATAGAAGCAGCCACAACTTCTGATTCTACTGACAAAGACCTAGGCACTTTTATTTATTTTACGGTTGAGACTTATTTTTAAAAATACCGTATACCTATCTAAATATTTTCATAAACACATTGGAAAATTCGATCATATACATAAATGTAATTTTTTAATGTTTAATATCGTGATAGAAAAATGCTTGTATGATTTTTTTGATTTTGTAGGGAAGCTTTAAGATATCTTGGGAAGGTTTTATTCTATTTCCCTCACTTCCTTGAGGCTTAACATGAAGCAACTAGTACTAAAGAAGATAGTATATATTTATTTGTTACTAAATATAAATTAATATTAATTGGTTAGGCAATAATTATGTAAAAGTGTAAATTTTGTCAGAAAATCTTTTCAAAAACAATTTAAGAATAAGCGAGGGTTCTAACCTCACTTCTGAAGATTATCACAAGCGTGCAGAGCAGAGAAAGGAATTGGATTGGTTGGTATTCACTGTCATGCCAGATTCTACTGAAGCACAGGTTGTTCATGTTCATGTTTTAGCCAATAAAGTATTGATGCAAAATAACACCAGCTTTACATAATTGTTTTCCTGAAATGTGTAAGACTATTACTAAATTGTTAGTTTTTTAGCTTCCTTTTCATGGCAGTAGTCATTTATATTTCATGTTTGACAAACACTATCATAAAGTCAAAGTGTAGTTTTACTACTTGTTTTTTTTTAGTTGGATGATTGGCTGCGCAAAAATCAACCATCAAAAGTAAATGTTCAAGATGGAGTTGGGATGATTCTTGTCAAGTAACAATATTAACCTATTAACTATTATTTAACGTCATATGTTATCCAAAAAATGAGTAGCTTAGGTTATGTAAAGCTAAATTAGGTACAAGGTATCCCCGCATGGTTTTAGCTCTTAATGTGTGGGCTCTGGGAAAGAGCATTTTAAAACGAACGGCTTCCCGGTGGTTTTACCTTTATTATTTAGAATTTGGAGGATGGTGAAAAATTCTCCTTTTGTCCCATGTATGTTTTCTTCAATCCTTTTTTTATGTTCTAAAGTCATCATATTTTAGGAATATCCATCTTTCTATATTTACAATAAATGTATTATTATTTGTTCTAAAGGCATGTCTCTGAGAAACGACCTGGGTACAGATATGAAAATCAACTGGACGTGTGTAGAGATTCATGGCAACAAATACAGACCAAGGACCAGACGCCTGAAAAAGTCGTAGAGATAGCGAAAAGGTTTCTTTTACTTTAAAATATCATATAGCAAAGGCAATATAATATTACTTTAGTTTCACCGTCTAAATAGTTCGTTTAAATTAACTACATGATATATATATTGCTCATTTAAAAAGTTCTATAATGCTAAAATTTATCCTTACATCTGTGGATTTATATCTGTGAAAGAAAACTATCCATTCACGTATCGAAAACCCAATTAAAAAAAAATACACAAATTCACTGTTTTAGAGTTTAATGAATTTTATCCTATGAAATAGTGTTGCCTTTTGCTGCACTTCTACATAGATATGTTGTTCACCTTTTTACTCCAGGTGCCAGGTTACTGGGGGCAAATGGTTGATAATGCTGGCAGCCAACAATCCAGCAGCTGTTGATAGTATCTGGAAGAAAGTGGCCAGGGGAATTTTCAAGAAAAGATTCGGCGAAAATGTTCTCAGCGCGAAGGTAAAGTTAATTCTGTTTCTGCTAATTTTTAAGAATATATGATTATAAAGTTGCTTTGCTTTTAACATTGTTTCCAATCGTTTTAAATATCATGTTAGGATTGTTAAATCGTGTCAAATCGGACAAAAAATCAACATGTTTGAATGTACAGCTTTTTTGATTCGCACCCTTAACTGTGCAAAAGCTTCACTATTAAAAGAAAAAAGAATAGTAGATTATTAGACTGTAGTCTAACGATTGACTCTTGGGGCGTGGTGACGCTTCGGTTACAAGGTCTCTCCATGTCACCTTTGAACATACTCTGAATTTTTTATATTGCAATGTAACGCGCTCAACCGCCTAGGGTATCAACACCCATCAAACAACCAACCCTTCGATTGCATGACCTTTGTCTGAGAAGTCCTAACTGTGCATGCATGGTAAAGAGTTTCGTCTGTAATGGACCAAGGCCTTCCCCCCTACTCTAACTATTTATGTCGCGCATCTGACATAGCAGCAATAGGAACCATTTTTAACGTCTTTAGTTATGACGCCGTGTTGGACTGAGGTTAGAACCTATCACCTTCCCGACGACGAGCGGATGTGCTACGTGTTGAGCCACGGTCGCGGGTTAGTCTAGTGATACATGACATATTTTCAGATATCTGCTCATGATGAGAAGGAAGACAGACATGTTATTTGTGTGTATACTAAGGATTTCTCTAATTATGACGAGGTAAAAATATCTTTCAATATTATTGCAATTCCTTAGCTGGAGTCTGATATATTAAAGAGGCCTCTAGGGGAATTTGATAGTAGAGAATGGGAAGAGTCTGATTTCAACTTGAAATTTATTTTTTTTTATGAAGAAAATTGAGGCGCAAAATGGGTTAATTTTTCATTGGAGGGTGAAAATATTCCCTGTACTTGACCTATAACAAGCTTCACTGTACATAAGAACCATTATCTACTGAAGCTGCTTTCTTTTAGGCTAGGGGCTCAACCACTAGCCTAAAGAATTGGCCTGTAGATATTTTTAAGGATAAGGAATAAAAAAATGTGTTTAAATGTTTGTTTAGATAATGATGGTTGAGACCCAGCTGAGAAGGATGAACATCACATGCAACATGACCTATAAACCTGACATTTGCTCCGTTCTCGGAATTTACAGGTTACTTTACTTAAATACTTTTCTACAATCCAGAGGCGATAATAGGAAAAGAAGGAGGGGTATCCATCCCTCTGGAAAAAAATCAAATTAAGGGCAGTGGATACATTCCCTAGAACACCCAAGAGGGGTGTCAACAAGATAAAAAGGTAACCCCCCCTACCACACTCAAGTTTTGTTAAAGAGGAGTGTGAAAAATCAAAATGTTCGAATGCGCTCTCCTCATCCTCTTGCCAACTACTGATATGATGTCATATCGTAACTTTAATATGCCTTATAGATTCATGACAATCAATATGAGACAAAAATATTTTCACTTAAATGTTAAATTATTTTTAGTTGGCTTGATGCAATCAATTTCCAGGCCTTAATTTGAAATTTTTATTTTAGAAACCATGCCATTCGACCAACGATTTGCACCTCAAAATTCGACAAAAGGTAATATTGACTTCTACATTTCTTCCAAAGCTGCTATTCCATAATTCCTAAGAGTTAGTCTGTCTTTATCCTAAGCTATTCACAATTTCACATAGTCATGGTTATTAAGGTAAGGTATTGTTACTTTTGTAACTGATTCAACAAGACTGTAACAGGTTGTAAAAATTATAAGATTTAAACTATTTTTGTTAGCCCCAAGGGGCCGAAGGCTCTTGCTATTTTGGTTTTATGATTTTTATTTTAATATCCGTAGAAAATTTCTGTAATATGGTGCTATGCCTGATATTTCAGTATGGCTGAGAACTGGTTCTAATCCAGCGGATATAAATCGGTTTCGTAGCTATGCTGGAAAAATTATTAAACAGTTTAATCTTTGTTGTGCATTAAAGTCTTGAGTTGAAAGAAACTCTTGTAGAATTAATCTTTTTCGCGCATTTTTGAACGCTGCGCATCGTGTGAAATATTAAAGGTCTTTGCCAATTTACAGCTTCTGTAAGAATTATTTGGGATGTTATTTAAAATATTGGAACAATTCCTCTTAGCGGCTATGTACTGTAGTATGTGTAAGTAATGTCTCCTCAATGAAGAAAACTTAAGGGATTTTTTAAATTTTGAACCAAGTCTAAATAAAATTATTGTTCAGAACTGGAACGAGCAGCATCATAATGGCCGAGGCATATGAAAAACTCATCAAATGAAAAGGATGAATAGTATACTCCTCTGTAAATAATGTTATTTTTTTGTTAACATTCTAGTGTTAAATATTGATCATTTTTGTATAATTTTTAAACCAGTGATTTTTCTTTTTTTATGTGTAATTGAACACAGTGTTTCTGTGAAGTTTTTAATCAGGACTACAGGATTTAGCAATAAAATTGACACCAGCATTTCTAATTTTGAGCAGTTTTAAGATGGATTTAAGTACAAGGGTATTTTCGAAAACACTATAGTAGGGTTTAGTATTAAAATTGACTTCGGCATTTCTAATTTTTTGCTTTTTATTAAGACATTTTCGAAAACATTAGGTATAGATGCTAGCGACTTGCTAGATAAGGGAAACATGCATTTTAAACAATTAACTCTATCAAACATTCTTAAAATAAATCTTTTTGGAGCATTACAAGCTATTTTTGACTAATTATAAATTATTTGTAGGCTTAGTACTAGTTGTGCTGGTTCCATTGGTGCAAACCAAGCCGATTTTCAGCTATTAAAAAAGACTTTTGTATTATACCGACTGAATTTATTTTATTCCGTGTAATCATAGACAATTTTTTGTTACACCCAGTCAGAAAATTTGTTTTATTATTCATGTTATTTACTTTGTAAATTCAACCTTATCAGTATAGTGTATAATTTGTGAATTCAGTACATTACCCAACAAAATTAAATTTTATATAAGCCAATTGTCATGATTTTTAAAGGGAATATGATTGGCTCTATAACATGCCTATTACCTAAGCACTTTTTGTGCGTAGCCACAGTTTTTTGTACAAAATACATTTTGTAAGTTGGTTCAACCATCTCGGGTTAAAGAACTGCGTATTCTTTATTTTGTATTCAGGGATACAGGGACAGGGCAACGGACGAGAAATTCTTCCAAATTTTCTATTTGAAATTCTGATTTTGCAGCTGTTATAAATATGGGGGAAGAAAAGTTTGTAGATTAATTAAGAGGGCATTTTCCACCTTCCTGCCAATAATTATGTATGCCTTATAATTCCTTCTTTAGGCCATTCCCCCTTCCCTTTGCAGCAGCGTATAAAATAAAGTATCTTTTTATAGTATTTTACAAAGCTGAGCTGTGGTGTGTTTGTGTGTTATTGTTGCCTTATACCAGATCACCCCTCCTTCCCCCTTCTCTTTTATTTCCTCCCCACTACCTTCTCTCATTTCCTGACCATTGTCTGAATTCGACTCCATACCCCTTTCTTTTCTTACCTTCCACCCTCCCCTACTTTACTTAGAAAAAAAAGATTAAACATAATATGGATCGGGCCATTAAAAATCGCATTTTTTATTAAAAATGTCTAAATGGTTGCATTTTTATTCAATTTTTAATAAAAGCTCTGTACAGTTAAGTATCTAATTTTAGTTCTAATCTATGTTATAATTAATCTTAGCTTTCTCTCCCTCTTTTCTCCCGTCCCCTTGGTGTATCCCACCCCTTTTTCTTTGTGTGTCCCCCAGCACAGGATAAAAAACATGGCGGACCCGTCTGTATACAATATACATACACTACTACTCCTTGGCTTTAAATCCCCTCAAAAAGTAAATAAAGTTACATCATAGACAAAAATTTTAAATGTGAATTATTTTGTTATTAAAATGTTCAACAATTGAGTATAATTTTGCTTTTTGAATATAATCATTCTTTAATTTGATTACATTTGGTAATAGAATATTTTATATTTAAATATAAAAAAAACGTGATTTTAATTATATTACTTTTTTGAAAGGTTTTGAAGGGCACAATTATTGATTTTTTTCTTTTGATTGTAATATAATTCCTATGTTTATGTGTAAATGTGCGTGCGCGCGCGTTCTAGCATATTTCCTCTAAAGTGCACCTGCCTTTTTTCATTATAATAACAAAATCAATATTTTTCAATCGAAACCCCTCCCCCCTTCCCTTTCAATATTCCTAACATTTTAGTTTTATTTAAAATTTTCTTTACATTTGACCTCAAGATGCTTTATTTTTTTACGTTTAAAAATATGTTTTTTTTTGCAGATCAAAATGCTTTGACGATAATATCGATGGTGAGGTCAGAAGAACTAAATTTCGATGGTCCCTGGCACCGAGTACAGCTCCCCTGTCAAGGAGGGGGAGCAAGGGGAGGAGGGGATGACGGAGGACAGGGAAATTCTAACTCCTGCGAACTCAGCAGTCGATATTTTAATCGCCAAAGAGAAACACAAAGTGGAAAGCAGTGCCATAGTAGTTGATGATAGTCATTATATTGCCAATAATAAATTACTAGATAAAAAGTTCGCTAAGCCTCTTATCAGTGATGATTCTTCAGTTGAGGGGCAGTATGTAATCCCTCCCAAAGTTGGTTTATCACAAGAAATTGAATCTTCCTCGAATTCAGAAAAAGTTGCATCAACAGAAACTTCAGAAGATAAATCCTCTATTATAGCTGATGAGAAAAATTCATCGATATTGCTAAAGTCAGAAGATGCTTTTTCTCCTAATGAAAGCAATTTGATAACCAACGCTTCCGAGGGAGATATTGAACTTAAATCGGAAGAAGTTGTAACACCTTTAGATACCCAAGAAGTTGCTACGCCTGAAGTCGAAGTAACACCCAACATAACGAAGGAGGTAAAATTGACGCCTAGCAAAACTTTAGAAGAAAGCTTATCAAAAAAGACTTCATTAGAAGAACCGGTTTTAACGCCTACAGAACAGGATTTAACGACTAGTGGAGAGGCTGCAAAATCTCCTGAAGAAACCTCGACAATAAAAACAACCCAAGAAGAAGTTTCAAATGTTCAGAAAACTTCAGAAGAAATCTTAACGTCTCCAGATGATACAACACCTAAAACAACCTCTGAAGAAGTTTCCTTAGTGAATTCAACCTGCGAAAAAACAACCCAAGAAGATATTTTTACAGCTGAAACTATTTTAGAAGAAACAACTGGAGAAATCCTAATACCTCGTCCTCAAACCACTCCAGAAAAAGTTCCATCGCTTAAAACTACTTCAGATGAAGTACTAACGCCTAAAACATCGTTAGACGAAATATTGACTTCAGAAACAAAAAAAGAGAAGACTTTTAAAGAGCAGGAAGACAAGACAAGTCCGACAACAAGTTTAGATGATGGCATTTCATTAAAATCAATCCAAAACAGTTATGAATCATCTGTTATAAACGTAGAAGATATCCCAAAATTTACATCTACTGTTGTAGATGACACTAAACCTTCTAATGTAAAAGAGGAATCCTTTAATGGACCATCTAAAGATAAAATAACAGATTTAGATCATTCAAGCAGTGCAATAATTAAAGTGAACCCGTCAATAAACGGCCATCATATAGAGGTTTCTGAAATATTAAGACTCAACCCCAGTGAAGCAAGATCAGACGGTACATGGCCATGTCCGTTGTGTGATACTAGTGTACCTAGTGAGAATAGTTACAGTGTGCATCTGCACCAGTATCATGCAAATCCTCAGCTTCTGTCCGTAGATGTGGTTAGTCAATTCAGCATAACAAATCTTGTGACCAAACAGAAATTAGATGAATTACCTCAATCTTTTTATAGGTAACCAAAAGTTTTTTGATTTATTTTTAATTTTCTGTCCCTTATATTATACATACAAAGACTGAAACATGTTTAAATTAACCTTGACAACTAGGGGTATGTATATTAAAAAGTATAGCACGTGTTGGACACTTACGTTAAATGAAAAATACTTTTTTATTAGCATATTATAAGTATTTACTTTAAATTAATTTACAAGAATTCATTTGCAATAATATTTTTATAAGCCTGCCAATATTTTATTGATTTTTTTTTATCCTATATGGATTGTTAATGCTGCACTACACTACTTACTACCCTTAATTCTAAAAAATCTAGGTCGTCCAATATTGTTCTTTTTTTTAAGGTGTCATGAATGCTTTGCAATAATGGGAACAGCTTCAACTTTAAGAGGTCACCTGACCAAACATAAACAATCTGAACAACACATTCTTCACAAAGAGAATGACAAGAGACGTGGTGATAACCAGACTGACCGTCTTAATGGCCACAATAAGCCACGAAACGATAAGAAGATATCTAAAATTTTGTCGCACAAAAGAAAGAATGGCCTTAAAAAGATTCGTAGAACATTGAAAAAACAAGCGGAGTCAGGTAAATTTCTAAAAGATTTTCCTTTGTTATTTCATTACTTTTTTCGGTGGTTTTCCTCTAAGTGCCTCCAAGTGAAACACGGACCCCCCCTCATCTTTTTCAATAAACAAAAGAAAGGGGGGAGGGGGAGGATATTTTTAAAATAAGGGAAAGGATTCAGTACTCGATAAGCACCTAGAGAGAAAGAAATTAAGAATCAATAATTTACAAAAAATATTATTATTACCTCACGTCGCGAAGTAGAAAAAATTATGTGCACTTAATATTTGTGCAAATATTGAATTAAACTCTCCCACCGAGTAAATGAGACATTATTTTGATTTCTTTATTATATACTAGCAGCTACTCCTCTAGCATCTCAGGTTTTGGTATTTAAAGAGATCGATAGGGACAAATAAATAGCCTAAAACCCTTGCCAGACTAAATCAAGGAATAATATAGCCTTAAATCATCCCGGGGCCTTTTTTTGGAAATGCTAACCTTTAGCCTTTAATAACTACTTTTTATAAGTGAACGGTACCTATGTTATTATTATTTTGAAGTTTATTATTTTAATTTTAACGATAAATATTTTAGGTGGATGTAAAATATTGAAGCCTATGCGTAGCACCCGGCCTCAAAGGCAGGTTGCTGTCCAGCACAGGCTGAGCCAGCTAGAAACAAATGATCATTCAGATGAGTTCAATAGCAATAGTGAAAATGAGTCTGACCTGTCAAACAGGCGCCGGACCTCCTCCTCGTCGAGGCCCCAACGTGAATGCAAGTCAAGGACAAAAACGTTGGTGGCCATTTCCCTGGCTGAGCAAGATTATGACAAATTTGATTTAGGTAACAAAAAAACTATTTTTAAAAGCAGTTGCTTAACTTTATTTAGACATGGTCAACAACTAGGGGTTCCAATACTCCATTTCTCAACAAGCACACAGGGTATATTGTCATTAAAGCCAATCTGACAACAATAACCAACGTCTCTTTGGTAATTTGCTATGCATCGTGTAACGTAGCATCACTAAATATTTTTAACAGTATGGTAATCCAAGTATTTCAGTTTTTTTGATAGTCGTTGTTCAAACTATTGCAATGCTATTAACTATTAAAAAAAAAATAAAGAAAGGTAGTTCCTACGTTATGATCAGATAATATTTTTTTTTAGATTTCGGTAAATTCAAGACTGATGTAGTTAATAAGGTTCCGGCATCCGAGACTGAATCTTTCAAGGAGGCCACAAATAAAAGCCTCCAGCAATTATCTGAAAGGTTGCCTGATCATTTTAAATCTGCCGTTAGTCAAGATACTTCTACTGATCTCAAGAAGGCTGTTAAAGGCATGGCTCAAATAACCGAGAATGATGAGAAAATGGCATCGCCCTCAGAAAATAAAGTAAAAGGTACGTTAAAATTTGTATTATCATTATGCTTTAAAGTTTTAAGAAAAGGTTGAATAATATATCCTATGGTAGAGAACAATGTTAATTCATGACTGAAAATACATTCTAAAGACCCAATAGGCTTTCCTATGGTTGTATTTAAACAACAACAAAATTTAAAAGCAATATTTATTATTTCATAGTTGGAGGGCACATTAATTTATCGTCCTTTGTCCTAACTATTAAGATGTTTTAAATGCATTTACCTAACCTCTTAAAAGATGCTAGGTATATTTTATTTATTAAAAAAATATTTTTTATTTAATGTGTATTAATTTTAAATTATTTAGAAGCCAAGAAGAGCAAAGAGCCGAAATCTTCCAAGAAGAAACTAAGTTCTCTAAAGAAACCTTATGAAGCCGTGGCTCAGACCAAGGCAAAATCTCCCAGCTTTAATATCAAAGACAGAAAGAAAGTTGGGCACTTGGTGAATGAAGTGGTCCTAGGTAAGGGCGACTACGTGTGCCTAAGCTGCGGCAACGGCTTCAACTCCTACCTCGAGCTTGTAACGCACAAGAAGAAGTGCAGTGAGACCAACAGTGGCATGATGGGCGCCGTCAGAAGATTGTCAGATAAGCCCAAGGAAGCTAAGGTTCCACCTTTAGAACACACAGACGAACTTTCTAAATACATAACTGGTAAATTCATAACCTTTTTTTCAATATTATAATGAAACATGGTTTTGGGGTGTTTTATAAAATACCTAAATAAATTTGAAATTAATAAGCAAAAATTAGTCTTATTTTTCAATATTATCTTTTATTTAGAATCTGTATTTCGAGTTCCTGAGACAACGTTCAACAACATGCATGGCAAGTTGAATCATCTAAAGACTGAAGATGCTAATCAATTTTTAAACAATCGTCCAAATGCTTTAGGTATTTTTTTTAGAGTATTTTAACAAAATTGTATTAGCTAATGTTGATTGCCTATTACCTTTAAGCTCTCGAAAGAAGGGGGGGGGGGGGGGGGGGCACGTTTTTTTTTTTGGGGGGTTTGTTTTTTTGGGTTTAAATAATTTCATGCCGATTACATTTTTAAAAAAACC
>LS047961.1:4864-16015 GCA_900241095.1 Acartia tonsa | reverse complement strand
CAAAAACGGCAACCGTTTTTTACGGGCCCGTTTTTTTTTGGGGGGGTTTTTCCCACCCTTGGGCACGGCAACCCCCCCCCCCCCTCAAAATATAATTATTACTTGAACCCATAGGAAGCTTGACTGTAAGGGAGAACCATATTGGTTTAGCAGTTATCAAGATCCTTTGCTACAGACAGACATGTACATCTTATTACTTTTATATGTGAATATTCAGATAATTACAAAATTTATCTTTCTAGGAAGATGATTAGAGTCCCTCAACAGATTATGACGCCATACGATAGAATAACCAATAAGAGGCCAGTATACACTGTAATTGACCAATGGTAAAATTTATGCTGGCTTCTCGTTGGTTATTTTATCGTATGACGTTATAATCAGTGGAGGGACTTTAATCATCTTCTCTTTCTAGTATACTAGCTGTTAAAGGATTCTAGTAACCCTTGAAAGTGGGGAGTTGTAAACCTTCTCAGGTCCAATGAGAAGCTACACCGTCAAGTAGAACCGTAGAATTTCAGCGGTTGGCGAGATCCTACGGTACGGACAGTTAATAAAAATTATATGGCTCAAAACCTTCCAGGGACCTATAAGAAAATCCATAAAATGGAGAACTCAATCGGTTCAGTAGCTGTCGAAATCTTAAGCTACAGACAAAAAAACATACATTACTTTATAGTACTTTATTACTAGGATAATATAACATGTGTCTGTCTGTCTATAATGTGTATATCTGTTTGTCTTTAAGTCTGGCCATCTGTCCATCTGTCTGTATGTAAGTCTGTCCATCTGTCTGTATGTAAGTCTGTCCATCTGACTGTCTATATGTTTAAATGTCTGTTCATCTGTATGTACATTTGTCTGCATGTAAACTGTATATATGTCTGTCTGTAAGTCTGTCTATCTGTCTGCACATCTGTCTATATGTCTGTCTGTATGTCTGTAACTCTCTCCATTTCTTTATCTTTATTTACTGCACTGTTTTACTTATACTTTTATATCCTTTTATGTCCAATCTTACTTCATATTGGTTTATCGCAGTATTTGGAAACATTCCACCAAGTTTTGCCTTTTTAAAAGCAAAGCTTTTCTATAATTAGGGTCGGTCCGTCCGTACGTCCGTCTGGAACGGATAGCTTTTTTCGTTAATTTATGATTTAGGTATGCTAGAAATGACCTATCGATTTCAAACTTTGGATGGGGATTCCTGTAACATATAGGTACGATTTAGAAAGGACACACAGAAAACTGTCCCGAATTTGTATTAATTTTCCCTTTTTCGGGAAAGAAAAATATGACGTCACTGGAGTCTTGTTCCTCAAAATTAATACAAATTCGGGACAGTTTTCTGTGTGTCTGCTTAGGATATAGTCGATTATTCGGGTATAGTCCCTTTTGTGGCGATTCTTCGTATTTTCACAGTAGCTTTTCTCCTATTTCTAGCCCCTGCAGTGGGCTCTAACCCTGCGGGGCCAATTCCCTAACTCAATATAACCTAACCTAACCTAAAATAACCTACAAAAAGCCATTTTAAAAATACGACGAATCGCCTCTTAAGGGGCGTTGTCACGAAAGGGACTATACCCGATTATTCTAATATCATGTCATTCGGAAGTTTTTAAATTTGTCCCCTTTTTTATAGGAACTATAAAGGGCTTACTTCTAAAGTATAACTTAATAAGATCCTGCAAAACATTAGACAAATAGTCTATAACTTCAAGGAAGTCGGTATTAGACAATAACAGGTTTTAGGCTATTTTTTTAGGGGAAATCGACACCCTACCCCCCACACCTTATCAGTAAAAAGTTTGATTTTTGATGGGCATAGAAGCTCAGGGGTCTAAGGGGATAAAGACAATGGCCGATAAATTGATACACATCTCCAATGATGATACACAAAATTATCTCTTCTGTAGATTAAAATTATTGGTTTAAACGTTTGGACACTCAACTTAATGAACCAACCAAGTAAAATTCAGTAAAGACTAAAAAGTTGTTAAGCTAACGTATAAGAAATTGTTATTATAAAACTTAGTGTAATAAACAGCCCAATGTCTCCTCCCCACCGCAGATACTAAAAACAAAAAGAGTTCAATAGTTCCTTAAAAACTTGAATTAGAAAAATAAATTTGATTTTTAAATGAATAAGACAATTCTTGCATCGTTTATAGTCTCTTGAGAAACACAAATATTTAATTCTTTAATTTGTTAATGCAATAAAAAACTTAAATCTAAGAGAGGAGAGAGGGGAGTATTTATTCATACCAGTGGTACCTCAACCATGCAGGGATACCAATTACTTCTTATAACCTAGCCTAACATTACCTAAAGTAAAAAACAAACTAACAAAAAACCTTTTTTTTAAATAAGGTTACTACAGGGTTATTTTTGCTCAATAAAGCACTTTGAGGAATAACGCGGGATAAATTAATTATTTCTTATTAACGCACATACATACATTTATATCTAAGGAAATGTTGCATTACAAGGCAGGTCTAATACTATGAAATAATTTAGAACAATGACAAAGACCAAATTGCTGCAAAATTTTATTAAAAATGATCCATATGACTTCATAAAAATGAGAGGAAAAGTGGGAAGGAAAACTCCTAAAGAAGGGATGGATAATCTATCATTTTTATGACGTTTCATGGATGATTTTTGACACAATTTTGCAGCAATTTGGTCATTGTCAGAATAATGTGTTTTAAAAAGGAATTTATATAGACATATAGATATGCTTTCCTGGGTGGTAACTGACTCTTATTTGTTATTTTACCTCCAGGTGATGTTGTATTATCTGAAGTAATACATATATAGATACATTTTGAAATAGATGGAAAGATAGGAGCGTAGATAGATAGTCAGATATATAATTATGCATAGAGAGATAGATAGATTTATGGATATAAGTATAAGTTGTAAAAAAAAGGATGACAACATCCATAAAAGCGAAGCTCTGAAACGGTAAGACAAACGAATATTAACAATTGTAGAGTGTCAGAACTGATAATGATACAGGATAATTTTTATGGACATACTTGAATTTTTAGGACTTTATTATAGAGATGCTACGCTGATAACTTTGTACTTTGTTGTCCTAGGAATCAGTATGCCAAAAATCAGACCAATCGGATAATTTTATCACATAAAATTTTTTTATTAAAAGTTAAAAAGCAACATGTTTAAAATGAACGTACAGACTTTCTGTTAACGATTATAGAGTTGCTTCGCTTTCTAACTTGTACCTAACTCCTCATCAAGCAAAGTTTGAAATGAATAGGACAATTCTAACATGTCTGAATTAACGAAAAGAGATACCCGTTACTTACGAACGTACGAACGGACCTACCCTAATTATTGCAAAGCTTCGCTTTTAAAAAGGGCCAAAAAGATAGGATGATAGATACATAGAAAGAAAATAGATAAAAACTTTACCTTTTAATGTGTTTACTCCAAACTTTGGTGGATTGTAGTTCATTCCATTTATATTAACTCGATTTTTCTCACTTTCGAGAGCGGCTGCAGCAAAAATGGCCGCTTTAAGTTTGCCGATCACTATCTCTTTATTTTGTTGCTTTTCACTGTTAGCTTCACCAGTCTTCATATTAGGCTTATTATTATCACTTTGATCTGTGTTATTTTCATTAGGCACGGTTATTTGTATTGTAGGAATATTGGGAAACTGGTTTTTGTTTACTGTTTGGTTTGGCACGGCAACAGCTGATTGCTTTTTTGGCGGGATCAAGTTCAGTGTTGGATCAGCTGTTGCTTTTGGCGGGAGTGAAGAGAAATGATTTGGTGGATTTTCTTGATTTGAATTTTGTTTTGTTGTTATTTTGTTGTCAATGTCTGCACTTTGATTTTGGTTAATCAACTTTTGATTTTTCAAATTTGTACAAGGAAAAACAATATGATTAAGTTGAATAGAATTTTTGTTTGTATATTAACTGAATGGTATTCCAATTAAACAAAGAAGAAACAGTGTAGCTCTATCTATAATACAAAGTAGCTTGATGTATGTCTGTCCGTCCGTCCATCTGTCCCTTAAGATCTCGGTAAACACTGAATCGATAGGATTCTACTGATTCAGGGAATATACCTACTGGTCCTGTGGTGGTTTTAGGCTATTTTCTTGAGGGGATGGGTCACCCCCAACCCCCTCAAAACTGTAAAAACCCCCCCATTTTTTTGTCGTTGAAAACTTTGAAAAATTAGAAACTTCAATTTTTTATTTTAATTTTTTGAAATTAATTCTTGGGGCAAAGCCCCTAGAGGCTAGGGGCGAAGCCGATAGAAAGACAATAAAATATGAGGAAAATTTTGGTGAAATAATCTTGAAGTTGATTTATGCTTGTGAGGTGTATTTATGTCAGTGATGGATTATAAGTGTCAGGGAGATATTTTCGAAGATTCTATTCTTAGTAACAATGCATCTCTGAAAATTATAAAGCTGTATTCTCTCATTGGTTAAAAATTTAGAATTGTTTTATTTACTACTAGCGACTACGTCTCTTTAGTTTTAAAAAGAAGAATTTAAAAAAAAATCTTCCCAGGACCTATGAGAAGATGCATTATAAAGAAGAACCAGCAGTTAGCAAGATCCTTCGGTGCATACAAACACATACTCACACAGATCCTGTTACTTTAATGTAAGGATTATTACAAATGCAACCTTTTAGTAATTTTTATTTGAAGAAGCAAATTTGAAAGTTTAACTCTACAGAATTGATGTTAATCTATTGAATATTTAGCTTTGTCCCTAAAAAAGATTAATAATTTTTTTCTTCTTATTAAATTATCCAAACCAGTGCAGTGGCGTGTACAGGGTTTTGCCAAAAGGTGTATTACAGATAACAAGAAAAGTGTAATTGTAGTGTCAGGGGGAGGGGGGTGGACACATCCCCCTTTGTGTCTCCAAATTGTTGAATTGATGCGCGCAGCGCGAACAATTTTTATAAAAATCTCCATTAGCTTAATGGTGGTGGTGGGATTTTTTCTTATTTTAACACCACCTTTGCTGTATTTGGGGTTGTAATACTTGTAATAGGAGATGTAAAGGGGTGTGGGGGGTAGACACATTAGAGGGTGTATCCAAACCTCTTTGATTTGTCAAAGGGTTTGATTCACCACCCTTTTACACGCCTCTGTTCCAAACACAGAGAAAGTCCATAGCATGAAAATTGCATTTAACCAATTATGAAAGAGAATTATATGTAACTAAAAGTAGCCTTTGACTTTTTTCTGCCATTCACAAAAATATTTATATAGTTATTTGAAATCTTGAATTTACTAAAATTGTCACACATTGTAGACCTACAGACAGACCAACATGCAAGGCTTGTACAATAAGTTAATAAATTTGAATATTGACAAGGTGCGCATTTTTATGAATATTTATTTTTGTAGCAAAGCTACTCTTAAACTTTTCATCTGTCTTTACTAGAGATGTGTTTATCATTTTTTTGGATTACTAAATTTACTTTTTCTGTCATTTCAACGGCAATGGTATCAAGGAATGTGATTTTAAACATAAAATTTTGATTTACTCAGCTGTCGTTAAAGATAGAAAGCTGAAATTTCATTAAAAGAGACAGCGCAAAATGGTACCAACAATATGACGTCATACAATAAAATAACCAATGAGAGGCAAGTATATATTGTACCATTGGTCAATCACAATGTATACTGGCCTCTCATTGGACAAATTTTTTGACATCATTTTTTTTGGTGCTATTTTGTGCTATCTCAGATTTGTTATAAGGGCGTCTAAGCCTTTTATTTTTGGGAGGGGAGAAGTAAAATATATTTAAAAATTTGTCAGGGGGAGGGGAAAACATCCCTTTACCCCTCTCCGCCCCTCTATCTCTATTCTATGCTACTTTGGAATTTATAGTCCCAGTTCTTGTTTACTTTGAATTACTTTCAACGGCCAAACTTTTTCTCAATTTAAAAATTTTTCAAGTATTTAAACATTTTTCAAGTATAAACACTAAATTCTGTATCTATGTACTGTTTAATTTTGAACGAATCTACTCTTTATTTATTGTTTTTCTGTTCGTCTGTAGGCTTGTTACGTCAAATAGATTGGTTAACAATGGATATAAACAAAAAAAATAGCTGGCCAGATATAAACTTTTCTATAATCAAAATTATACTTTCACTTAAATTTGTATTATTCAATTTAAATTTAAACATATATAACTTTTATGCTTTATTGATATTGTCATCCTTGTTTATACAGAATTTACATAAAGGAATGCACATTACAGATAAATTTGAAACATATAAAATGTGTTTGTGATGTGTTATTAAAAGCCTTTGTACTTTATAAAATACAAAACTATGATAACATCCATAAGAATATAAACAGTGCAACAAATTAATTATATACATAGTAGAATGTTATTAGTCAGGGGAATTTTCTCAACAATTGTGAGAAGATTATTGTTTATAAGATTCTAATATACCCAATAGCACAATTTGTCTGCTTTTAATAGGCATGTAATGTTGTCTGCAGAAAATTTACCATACACTTTCTATGCTAAATACAATTGGACTAAAACACCATGGTATTATTAGATGTTACTAGAGGATACATCCCCTAGAAGCCTCTAGGGGCACTTAGGAAGAGGGAGTGGGGGGTTAATTCGACCCCCCCCGAATTTCTGAGTTAAGTCTTTAAAATTAAAAGGAAAAGAAAGGGAGGTGGGTTATTTTTTTCTAGTGGTGATTACTCTTGGAAGGGTGGAGATACCCTCTCAAAAATAGTAATAAAGCTTCCCTGGACCTAGCTTCAATATTGAGAAGAACCATATTGGTTCAGCGGTTAGCGAGATCCTACACTACAGACAAAAAAAGTGTAGTACTTTATATAATAGGATTAAGAACTTTCCTAATAATGAATATAATCGTTCTTGTTAAATGATAAAAATCTCCGGCTATCCTAATTTACCATGATCTAGTATGTTGTATGTTGATATACAGGTAGTAACAAATTTTTCTGTCTACTATATTCAAAACTAACTCAGCGAGTTAGCAACATTTGATGCGCTAGTACCCAAAGTCAGTCAGAACCTGCAAAATTCTTACACATTCCCTTTAAGCCAGAACCCAAAGTCTGAGACTCCTAAAAATTGAATATTCAATCCATTGTCCCCTCCCTGACTCCCTGGTTGATATATGTAAATTAGGTGGGCAACTTGTTTATTTGTATAAACAACTTTTAAAGCATAACCTTGTTAGTGAGAAAAACAAGGATGACAACATTCAGCTCTTTGATTATTTGTAAAAAAATTCTAAAAAAAACTTGTAGAATTTTTCGATATATAACAAAATGTGCGTTTTGGCTGATTCCCTTAAAGCGTCAAGCAAGAAAAAAAACAAATATTTTGAAAGAAATTGAAAAAAGGTGGGGGAAGAGGGAGGTTAGTTTTTCGTGTATTAATGTTACACTTTAGATTAGGGGTTAAGTTAGGTTATATTAGGTTCAAGGTAACCCCCATAGGGTTCGGTCACCGCAGTTATAGGCCCCACAATGGTTAGACATTAAGTAAAAAAAGATTGGATGTCCTGTAACCATTTTATTAGTAAATACTAAAACACCCCTGTACATAAAGAGTAGCTTCGCTCCAAAAATACTATAAACTAAAAAAAAACTTCAAATGAAATAGATTCTTTTCTTTTCTTTAGTTTTTACTATTTTTCTTTCAGTTTTTACTACTCAATATCCCGCAGTTAGGATAATATATCTTTTTAAAACAAAATATTACATTTTTTTTCTAGTTTTTAAAGTAACTTGATTGTAATTTTTTAATATCTATAATACAAAGTAGATCGATGTCTGTCTGACTGTCCGTCCGTCCGTCTGAAGCTTAAGATCTCGGTAACCACTGAACCGATCGGATTCTACTCTTCAGAGAATATACCTACTGGTCCTGTGGTGGTTTTAGGCTATTTTCTTGGGTGGTGGGAGACCCCCAACCCTCCCCCCCTCCAAAAAAATAAAAGATCCCCCTCCCAAATTTTTTTTTAACCTAGGTACCTATTTTTGCCTCATTTTTTTGTTTATGGGGAAGTTCACATAAAACTACTGGCAGCAGCACCAGTAGTGCTTAATAATTTTTTTTAAATTACCTCTTGAGGCAAAGCCCCTAGAGGCTAGGGGCGAAGCCGCTAGTCTTTTTAACAAAGTAACAGGATCTCTGTGTGAGTGTACCGAAGGATCTCACTAACCTTTGAACCGATACTGTTCTTCTTTACAGGGTGGCTACTCATATGTCCTGGGAAGGTTTATAACTATTTTGGGGGAGGGTACCACCACCCTTCCTCCAAGTTGGTAATGCCATAGACATTACTTAAATATAAAACAAACCACAGGATAAACAAAATTGCCCGGGTAAATATTAGTATATTTAGATTAACCACTATTCCTAGTTTTAGAATTGAGCGTATCACAGTGGTCACTCTCCGCCGGCGGTGGCGGTAACTGAATTGTGCCGCCGCCGCCATCTTGTTTCGCCTGTGCAATGGCGGCGCGAATTTTTGCGACCGCTAAAGCTTTGGTTGGCGGTACCGGCGGCTTTGAAGGCGGCTGCTGGCCAGTTTGAGCTGTGGCTTTGTTGGTAGCTGTTAGATCTCCTGAAAAATTAAAAACTTGATAAATATACAATAAGATATATAAGTTTTTATTAAGAATTTTAATGTTAGAGGTAGATTTAAGTCTGCATAAAATGTTAAGGATTTTCTTTATAAAATTCGTTTTTTGTATAATTCTTTATTTAAAAGCGCAAATACAATTTAAGTTAATTAATTTTGACATCCGTGACAGGTGGATTGAAAACTACCTTTGCTCTGATTGGTTGAATGATGTACGACACTTAAGCTTAAGAGAGAGAGAGAGAGAAAGAGAGAGAGAGAAAAAGAGAGTATGTCTCCTCTATCTAAAAAGATTTTTCTATATCAATACCCCCATAGCGACACTTTAAAATATTTTTTTTTCTGGCGATTTATCTTGGGAGGGATGTGATACCCTACCCCAAAATAGTAATAAACCTTCCCAGGACCTAAGAGAAGCTATATTGTAAAGTCGGTTCAGCGGTTAGCGAGATCTTTCAGTACACACACACACATAGATCCTTTTTGTTAGTGATGAAAATTTACGACTGATTATTACAAAAAAAACATTTTTGTAAATATGTTTTTCTCTTTTTCTCTGAAATTACATTATGTATGTATTGGTATTTCATTTTATTGAAGTTTTTTTTGTGTACGTGCTGTCAAAAACATGGATTAGAAATATAGAATTTTTTTCCCGTCTCGCTTTGAAACCGATTAATATCCTGTGGATTAGAACCGGTTCTTAGCCATACTGAAAAATTTTGTCTAGCTTCGTATAATATACAGCTTTCTACGAATAAAAATATGTACAATCAGGGATAAAAAGCCAACGAATAAGTTAACGTGGTTAAAAAACTTTAGAATATTAAATTAAATGATATAGTTAAATCAAATTAAGTACATGTTTAATATAAATATTAGTAAATTTAATTAAAATTAGATTAAAATATCAGAATAAAAGTCCATTTCACTGCTCAAGTGTAGTTTGATCTTGACATCTTATTACAAACTGAAAAAGCTTATACAATATTAATATTTTTTTCTCGTATTTATTCGAATCCGGTGGATAGGAACCGGTTCGCATCCATACGAAAAAACTATGTCTAGCATCCGCGGAAAGCCGTTTATAATACGATGCGAGAAATAACAATTACATCATTTTTCAAGTATAAAAACACAAAAATTTAGTTTTATTGATTTGGATTATAAATTGTAAAATTCTATTAAAAAGTAACAGGGTGTGTGACTTTTTATCTCTGTGTATGACGAAGGATCTTGCCATCCGCTGAACCGATATGGTTCTCCTTTACAGAAAAGCTTTTCATAGGTCCAGGGAAGATTTATAAATTTTTACCTCCCTCCCCCTCCCCCAAGATAAATCGACCATAAATAAAGACCTTCCCCAATTTGTTATTTTTTCATTTTAAAAGAAAATCTAAAGTAAAGGGTCGACTTCAATAAAATTCCCCTAGATGCCTCTAGAGACATAACCGCTAGTATTTCAAATTGATAAATAGGTAATAGGTAAGGAAAAACAAATGAAGATTGAAGGTGATACAATTTTGTATTTCTTTATAGTGTCATGGTAGGTTGGACGATCAATTTGAGATGAAAATAAAACACTTTTGTTGTTGTTTTCAGAGAGATAGGATGGGGTGTTTATTACACTGGTCCCCGAAAGTTTCATGATAACATTTTCTTTTTCGTTGCTTTACAACTTTGGGGACTTAAAATAATTTTGATTGCTTAGTTCATTAAGTTGAGTGTTCTTACGTATCAACCACTAATTTAAATCTACAAAAGCGTTAATTTTGTGTATAACCTTTGAAGATGTACATCAATTTTTCGGCCATTGTCTTATCCCTTTAGTTCTCTGGATTGCTGTACTATAATTGGTCGTCCATGTTTAATCCCAGGATGATTATGGTTATTCCTAGGATGATGAGGAGTTTCTAGTTGAGAATGAAGAAGAACTTGATATGAAGGATGAACTTGACATCAAGCAAGATTCTACTGCTGAATATCTAGGAAAACTTCAGTATAAAGTAAGTTGTTAAATAGATAGTTAGGTAGAAAGTTTAAGGGGTAGTTAGTTGATGCATGCATGTAAGAAAAATTGGGAGTCTTAGTAGGTTTGCAGTTATTTAATAGATATCAAACAGGTTTTTATCACATAGTAGCTGAGTACACTTCAGTATAGAGTAAGTTGTTAGGTAGATAGATACGTTGTAAGATAGGTAGTTTCATGATTTTGCAACATTCAGAAAGACACTAATGATTTTGACACAAAAAAATGGATGATTTTTTTCAAAAAGATTTAGGAGATTTTTTTCCAACTAATTTAATATTTTCATAAAAAAAAGCTAATTTTGAACAGCTACATTCTTTAGTCTCTTTAAAAACGTTATTTAATGATATTATAGGATTGCAACGTTTTCCATAAGACACAGCTGGTATTTATTAGAACCAGGATCAAAGGGTGGCTTCACAGAAAGCATATTTCACTTGATGTTGTAGTGTAATCCGTCATTT
>LS047952.1:0-10387 GCA_900241095.1 Acartia tonsa | reverse complement strand
AAAGGGTAAAAAAATGGTTCCCCGGGAAAAACCATAATTTGGGTCTAATTGCCCACAAAAAAAACAAAATTATTTCCGCCCCCCCCCCCCCGTATTATGATTTTCATAATTATTATAAAAATGTTAATAATAAATCAATGTTTCCAGGTGAAAATCCTCTGGCCCCAACGAGGATAACCGTGTTAAGAGTGACGGGAGAATCTGAGGATCAAATTGATATTGAAGATAATGAAAGTGATGAAGATGGGGAAGTACCCAAAAGAAGAAGGAAGAAAAAGAAAAAGTAAGATAGATTTATTTAATTTAATGATATATAAAGTAGTAAACGTTTTTTGTCTGTCCCTAAGGATCTCGCTAACCGCTGAACCGATATTGTTCTCCTTTACCGTGAAGCTTCTCATAGGTCCTGGAAAGGTTTTAAACTATTTTTGGTACCCTTAAATGCCCCTAGAGGCTTCTAGGGAGCGTAGCCGCTAGTGATATATAAAGTAACTAGCGGCTTCACCCCTAGCCTCAAGGAGCTTTTACCCAAGAGGTAATTTAAAAAAAAACTATGTATCTTGAGATGCCCCCACTACATTCTATTTAAAAGTAGGACAGACATCATTCTACTTTGTATATTAGATATAAAAAAATTCTTTTTAACTACTGCATTGAAGTTCACTGCTTTTAAAATCTACTAGTGGATAATTGTTTTTGGCGGGAGCTGAGGTTTTTTTTGCATGGACAATTTATCTATTTAGTAAGGGCAGCGTTCCTTCAAAATAGTTATAAGAAGCTTCACTGCAAAGAGGAACCATTTCAGTTCATCGGTATGCGAGATCATTAGCTAAGCCCACATTCAGAAAATAGACATCCTGTTACTTTTTGGTATAAGGAAAAATAGTATATGAACTCTGCTACTTTTTATTTCAATGCAATTTCTATAAATACTATTTTTTACAGCAAAAAGGACCGAGATGAGAAATCCTTTGGTGGTGATCTTGATGGACCTCTCAGATTGGTTGGACAAAAACTGGAGGCTATAGGACCTGTTATTGGACAAATTGGACCCGTAGTTGGACAAATAGGAATGTTTAGAATATCATTGTGTTCTATGATGTTTAGCCTTCATAATTTTCCAAAGCTTGTTGTATTGTCAAAGACTTTAAAGAAGATGTTCTTTGGGGTAATGAGTTCGAAGTAGCTTCATATGAAACTAAATTCATAATTATATATTTACAATTATTATAAACATTAATAAAACAGGACCTGCTATTGGTCAAATTGGTCCAGTTGTTGGACAGCTGACACAGACAGTAGGCGGAGTTGTTACATCTGTTACCAGGTAAGCTTTCTATTTGTCCAGATGTGGGTCAGCTGACACAGACAGTTGGCGGAGTTGTTACTTCTGTTACCAGGTAAGTTTCACAGCGGTGAAACTATAACAATGGGACAGCTGTCTCAGACAGTGGGCGGAGTTAGCTTTCTAAATGATTGGACCTTTTGTAGGACAGAAGACTAACCAGTAGAAGGAGTTGTAACTTCTGCTACTAGACTGATACAAAGAGGAGTACTTATTTTTGTTACCTATTTAGCTTCAGTTTGGTAAAGTTATTACCCCTTTCCCTCCTCCTTCTTTGAACTAGTTTTTTTTTCTTTCGTATAACTTTATTCAACGGAAATTTTAGACATCACCACTGGAAGGTATTTTTACATCACTTGCCCTCGTTTTACAACCCTAAAATAAAATTAAAATATTAAAAATTCATAAAGAAAATACACACTAAATTTACGTTTTCTAAATGATAAATTAAATGCATTGCATGTAAAACAGTTATTTTAATTCAGATTGCAAATTTTATCATTCTTGGAAACACACTTGAAAGATTAGAGTTTAAAATATACGACAGGGTTATGTCACCTGAAGAAAATCTTTTTGCCTCTAAATTTCCTAAATTTAAATCATAAGCCTTTGAAATTTTTTTTTTATATTTTTAGTATAAAAACAGCAGCATTTCAGAAGATACAAGATTCAATCATGACTGTTCTAAGGTGAGTTATTTTTCAAATCTTTTTTTTTCATAAATGCATATAATTTTTAACATTTGCACCAAAAAAAATTTTTAATAGTTATTTCTCGCATAATTATTATTAACAGCTTTCTGCGGATATAAAAACTGGTTTTAAACTTATGATTGTACATTTTTATATTCGTACAAAATGGATATAATACGATGCTAGACATAGTTTTTTCGTATGGATGAGAACCGGTTCTTATCCACCGGATTCGAATAAATACGAGGAAAGGAAATGTTTTCTTGTTATTTGTTGGCCCCAGGGACTTCTGAAACAATGGCCTTCATTAAGTTTGTCTTTCAGTCTCTACGTCAGTCTCACTTATCTAGGATTACTAATATCCAATATTCTAAGAATTGATCCTTAATCAAAAACATTATGTTGTGGTAAAAGTCAAAATATCCGATTAAGTTAAGATCTTTTTAAATAAAGAAAATTTTCGTTCAATTGCAAATTACTATCTTTTGCAGGCAATATAGTTTTAGAGTAACTTCGACTTTGATAATTGCTCTAATACGTTTTACTAATTTTGATTAATAAGTCTAGACAAAATTAAAAGCTTTTTAGAAGAATAGCTACTTTAAAATCTTAATTTTATTCAAGTTATAAAATATTGGGTATAGTCCCTTTCATGACAACGCCTCTTAAGCTTTCCCCCTATTTCTAGCCCCTGCGGGGAGCTCAACCCTTCGGGGCCAATTGCCTAACCCTGCGGGGCAAGCACCTAAAATAACCTATTAAAAGGTACTGTTAAAATACGACGAAACGCCCATTAAGGGGCTATTTAGTTGCCTAAAGAAACGCTCTTTACTTTCCCTCTTTTTGTGTGCTTTTAAAATCAAAATTACGCGACAAGTGAACTAATCACCCTTGTTGAAATAATGAAAGTTTATAAAACATGACTATTAAAATATTATATTATTCCATACTAGTATTTAACAAATTAACCACACCATAACAAATTGTGTTTCAAGAAACCTAAACTTGTTAACAATTAAAAGTTGGGGTGTTGAAACAAGAACAAAACATACATTTCCATAAGTAGCGAAACCGATTCCCAGGTTTTAGGACCAATATGAAAATAATGGACATATCGGTTAGTAGTTTTTACAGAGATTTTAAGGGATAAGACAATTGTCGATAAGTTAATGTACTTTCTCAATACTGATAAACAAGATTACCCTTTCTGTAGATTAATATTATTGGTCAAAAAGATTTATTCCGCTAGTTTGAATCAGACAATTACATTTGCATAGAAGTATCCAACGAGTTATTAACCTATGGGTAACAGTAAAATTTTCAGTCCAATGTCCATGAGTTTATATAACTTTCTGGTCACTCTATCACACACACATACACACACAAATCTATAAGAAATGATAAGATGAAAGACAAACAAAGTGAATTATATAATTTCTTTGTCCCTACAAAAAAAATCTTCAAATGTTGATTGTCACAAACCTAGGGGTGAGGAAAAGTGACGTTGCGTTTTTTTCTTTATTTCGTAGCTTTCTTACAAGCATTTAATATCGGTGGTCTGTCGTCCATCGTGCAGTTTTTTAGACATCTATATTAAAATCTGTGTACAAAGCCCGGAGGCAAACATAAAATCTATGATTGCACAATAAAGTGTTTGAAATTTAGAATAATTTTGATAATAATAATACTCAATTAAGTTTTACCACGAATAAAAGAAATCGTCCTTGTATTGCTTGGAATTTAACACCCAAAATTTTGACAAATTTGATTTAGTTCTCCTTTTACAGAATTTTATATTTTTCAAAGTCATTTTACATTTATAATCCATGCATGTATATATTTATAAGTAAAGCTACTCTATAGTTCAAAAAGTTAACAAGTCCGTCAGTAAGACACTTTATAGTAGGAGAATAGGAGTTTCTCGGCTAGTAAACAAGAATTAGAGCTGAAAAGTTTTGTAAAAATTCCTAGGAAACATAGCTTATCATTAAAATAAATGGGGTATGGTCCCTTTCGTGGTAACGCCCCTTAAGAGGCATTTCTTCGTATTTTCACAGTAGCTTTTCTCATATTTCTAGCCCCTGCAGGGGGCTCTAACCCTGCGTGGCAATCACCTAACCCAATATAACCTAACCTAACCTAAAATAACCTATCAAAAGCCATTTTGAATATAGGAGAATCACCCCTGAAGGGGCGTTGCCACGAAAGGGACTATACTCGATAATGTTATTGTTACCGAAATTTTAGTACATTTATTTGGAAAATTCCTCCTTCTCTAGTCATATGACTGTAAGAGTAGCTTCGCTAATGCTAATTTGCAATACATTCAGATTTATATATTCATAATTCACAAGTCAATCCTAACTAATGGATTTTTTAATGCATAATGATTTTTATATTTAATTGTATAATTTATGAGGCTATTGAAGGTACATTGATAGAATAAATTGCATTAAAGTGACAATAAAACTACATAAAAAATATATAACTTCATTTTTTTTCATTTGATCCTAATCACACAAACTCAGTTCTCACTTGCTGAATGTAGTAAAACAAAAACCTTTACAAAATATTTGCTACTATTGGACATCATCGTTTTTGTTTTATAATAATCAAATTTTCTTTCTTACAAAAAAAATGGAATCATTACACTTTTTGTGATCAGATTACTAATTATCCTTTTATAACTGTTTCTCTTTTATTTTATATTTTTGTTGTGTAAAACAAGGGCAATGCTGTGAAATAGTAGATAAGCTGATTAGGAAACATTTGTCTTAGAATAACAACACAATGGTGGTGTTATATTTCTCAATCATAAAAGCGTCGATGGGCAGGGAGGGAGGGTGACATTAGGCTGCTTATTACATAAGTCTCCAAAGTCTTATAATGAGTTTTTCTTTTTTTTTGGCTTAACAACTTAGGGGCCTTTTATTAAATTATGATTGGTTGGTTCATTAAGTTGAGTGTACAAACGGTTCAACCATTAATTGTAATCTACATTCGGGTTAAATTTGGAGATGTAATTAATTTATTGGCCCTTTAGATCCCTGGTTGATTGTTAGTTATAGACTGGTAATGTACACTAAAATATCAGGAAAAAATTGACCAAACAAATATAAAAATTCAAATACATAACAAGCATTTAAACATTGTAGAGTAGCTTCTCTAGTTGCTTTAGTAATAATCATTAGTTACAAGAGGGGGGAAAGTTTTGACACATTTGCGTAGACAGTGAATATAGGCTTTATCTTTGGACTGAGAGGATAGGTTATTAAAGATAAAATCAGACTTATATGATAAATTTTTCCAAGTTTTAAGATTTTTGGATAAGTCTCCGGGTTTAGGAGCTGCAGGCCTCCAGGTTCAGGAGCTGCAGGCCTCCAATTGGTCTTTGGACAGGTAAAAATAAAATAATATTTTAATTCATATTTTTACCTGTCAAGAGACCACCTGGTCTGCAGCTCCTGAACCTGGAGGCATATCCAGAAAATCGTAAAACTTGGGAAAATTCATCATATAAGTCTGATTTTATCTTTAATAGCCTATCCTCTCAGTCCAACATTAAGCCTATATTCACTGTTTACGCAAATGTGTCAAAACTTCCCCCCCTCTTATTCTATAAAAAATTCTGTAAAAGTCATAAAGCATAAAATTACACTAATCATTCACATACTTATAAAAGAAATCACCATTACAAAAGTTGATGAAATTTAGTCCCAAAAAAGGATGATTTTATTCAATATCCAAACGAGACAAGAAGGGAGGGGACATAGGGCTGTTTACTACACTAGTCCCCAAAGTTTTATAATAAAGTTTTCTTATTCGTTGGCTTATCAACTTTAGGGACTTTAATTGAATTTGATTTGTTGGTTGAGTTTTTAAGCGTTTTAACCACTAATTGAAATCTACAGAAGGGGTAATTTTTTATATCTTCCTTTGAGATGTCCATTAATTTATCGGCCCCCATTGTCTTAACCCTTTAGATCCCAGAAAAAAAAGTTAACTAAGAAATATATTAAAATAATCGATTGAAATCTGTTTCATTGAATGCCGTTGCCATTAAAATAAAGCTTTATGCTTCATGTTTATTTTTGTGTAAATATGAATGAGACTTTTTTAATGACTTGGCCTATTTACAAATAATCAAAGATTGTTATTTTAGGGCCAGAGCTGACTTCTTGAAACTGCTGAACCGCAAAGTGGAAGCTGGAATGGATATCTTCCAACAATTTTCTACCATTTTAAATCAAATAGTCAGGTACAAAAATAAACTTTGACCCAACATATTTTTTTTAATAACCAATATAAACACTGAAAGGAGTTTAAACCCCACACTTCTCTTACAGAAAACATAAACCTATCTTAAACTTAATAATAAAATAATGATTTCCATAGAATAATGTATGATTTTCTCTACTTTTACAGAGGTTAACCACTACTATTTCAATTAGTATTATCATTCTGGTGATTTGTTATAGGTTAGCCTATTTAATTTATTTATTCTTTAAATTAATATCAATAATTCATGATATATTTTAGGTTAGGTCGGTTAGCCCTTGATAACACCGTTGGAGGTGGCAGGGGTAATGATCAACCCTTCCCTTTCCAGGATAGTACACAAACATATTATATTATTAAATACAAGAATACGACAATGGTAGTAAAATTAATAATTTTCGAAAACTTTTATGAAATTCTGGGTTTAGTAACTTGTTTTTTATTTCTTTTTTGAGGGAAAAAGAGATTTAGACTAATCAATTCTTTTTTTAATATTTTCCCCCTCCAGAATAATATAAGACTAATACCTGTAATTTGTCTGCAATTATAAAGAAGATAAATTTCTTATCCATTGGCCTATCTTTGCAAAAACATTCAACGTTTTACTTTTTTCGGCATATTTTTTCTTATAAACAAAAGTGTAAATTTAATATGAGCATAATATGACAAAACATAAAGTAAACTTAAATCTTAAAAATAAATTTGTGTACTTTTTAATTAGGATCTCTTGGAAAATTTGCAACAGGTAAATAATATTTAAAGTAGCTTTGCTACTTTTTAATTCCCTTTATCTGTCCGTACGTGAGTCAGTAACGCCATGAGGTGTAAAAGCTTTTCTCGGCTGCTAATTAAAACGTTACTATGGGCTCTGTACTATGTAGTATGTAGGTCATGCTAAAGTTTCGTGGATTTCTATCATTAATTATATCCTTATCTCACTTTTTTTATGGTCACTGAACTCTATAACTCAGTTTGTCCATCCAGTTTGTTGTTTAAAGATGGTATATATAGACATTTCTTGATTTGGATTATAAAAGACCTATTATTTTTATATAATTTTTATTTGGTGTCTTTAATTTAATGGATTTTTTTATTTTAGGGACCAACAACAATCCTAATAATGGCGAGCAGATTTTATGAGGTAAAATTTTCATTTTAAATTTAGTATTATATCACTTTAATATAAAAAAATTATCATCTTCATTTTTTTTATAATTTAGGCCGTTGATTCAGTGCTGAGCTTGAAGGCACAGTTCTTCAAGAATTTCGTAGAGGTGATTTATATTTATAAAAATAATGATTTTTTAAATATTACAGAATAGAAAAAATAATTATGAATTTGTAATTAGTACTTAAGCAAAGTTTGAATATATAAATGCACTTTGTTTTGCTGCAAAGGTTGAAGTTTGTCCATAAATATATTAGCTAATCTTTTAGTTGAGCCATAACTGGTGGCTGCGGATTTTGAAAAATATTGAGAATGATTTTATTCAGTTTTGATATAAATATTTAAATTTTTTGTTCATAAATAGGTTTTTGATTGTTTTAGAATTCTGGTACCATGGATATTCCCGCAACTTTGCTTCAACTCAGTTCTGTTGCTATTAACAGGTAAATTTTATAATACAAGGCAGCGCAGCTTTTTAATAATTGATTTCAGGTTTATAAAAATGTAGGGCAAATTAAGTAGTTTTTAAAAAGTCAAGGATATTTTTATTTATTCTTTAATTAAAAATCTTCTATTTTTATTGCATAATTTGAGTTCCTTTTTGGCTCTATTTTTTTACTTTACTTTTGATTAAAGGATAATACCTGCCAAGCTGAGACTGCTTATGAAGATTCAAATGGAAAGTGAAGAATTGGGGAGGTAATTATGTTAATTTCACATACAATTTTTTTTTGTAAAGCTTCGGTTCAATGAATGACTCTATTTGTTATTTTAGTATTTTTTAACACATAAATGTGCATTGTTGTCAACTTTATATCCTTGTATAAAAGTAACAGGATGTCTATCTCTCTGTACCGAAGGATCTAGCTAACCACTGAACCAATTAAGGTTCTCATTTACAAAGTGGCTTATGACTTCATTGTATACTAAGCTTATACCATTAACGAAATTTATTCGGGGGGAAATCACGAAGCCTATACGTGTTTCTCAGCTGTCGTTGGGGGGCAACACATCGTAAAATTGACGACCTCTTCATTTGCCCCCAAAATATTATTTTAAATTTTTTTCGCTTGTTGGCTATACCTTATTCCTGGTAACATATTATATAATATACTTTTATGTTGAAGATTCTTAACCTAGCAAAACTGATACTAATGATTTAGAATGGTTGGAGATATATTTGATTGTGTTGGAGAGTTGGTTGAAGAGAAAACTAAACTAGTTGAATCTATAGCTGACTTTGTCAGTGAAAAAGTAAGCTTTGATTGTTTTCATCATAATACAACAGATATTTCATTTCATTTCAAATTTTAATTTACGCTTTTACCTAAATAATTCGTTAAAATATTATGCTTTTCCTCTACTGTGCACGAGAAATGTTCATAGTGATGGTTTAGAAAGGAAAAAAAAAATATTTTTATATCAAAAAAAGATGTTGTTTTTTTCCGTTGAAATCTCTGCAAATTGTATATTTATCTGAGGAGATGTCCGTGTCTAATCCTCGAAATCATTTTTTAAAACCACTATCTTTGATAATAGCTGTTATGGACAGTTTTCCGCGAATAGCAAAATGTACATAAAAGATTACCAACAAAACTGGGATTAATTTTATTTTATTATTCGTAAAGAAAACTGTTTATAATACGATTTGATATATGATTTAGTAAAGCTCAAAAATGGTTTTAATCCACCGGATATTAATCGGTTTAGAAGCCGTACTGGAAAATTAATTATTGATCCATTGATATTATTAGGCCGAGCTTCTAAATGCTGCAAACGGTGCCGCTGGGGGTCTTAGTGTAAGTAGTTTTTATTTTTATTTTGAGAGGTTGTGAGATTTTTAGATTTTTATTATAGCCTTATTATATATAAGTAATAGGATCAGTGTCTGTTTGTGTGTCTCTCGATAACCGTTGAACCAATGTGGTTCTCCTTTGCAATGAAGCTTGTTATATGTCGTCCAGGGTAATTTTACAACTATTTTGGGAGATGGCACCTAACCCTTCCAAGAGAAATCGCCCTTAAATCACACTAAATATAAAATCAACAGGGAGGGTTTGACCCTCTAACCCCTTGATTTCATAGATTAGAGGCATCAAAAAATCATGAAATTAGACAAATTTACCATATAACTTTCTTGAATATTTTGCCAAGCCCCATTTTTGTATTTTTTAGTTGAAATCAACTTTTTTAGTAAAATGAACACTTAAAGGAAGTTTTTTTTACATTGAAATGATGTTGAACTTTGGTTTCTTTTTAGAAAGATCAATGATTTTGTTTTAATTAAGGTATTACAAGCCCTGAGAGATGGGAAGCTTTTTACATTGCTTAATCTTGATCCTATATATTTAAAGGTAAACTCTATTGAACTTTCTTTAATTTTGTTTCTTGTAGTTTTAAAGAAAATTGTTGGCCCAGAATTTTAGCTATGTTTTCAATTCATGCTAAGTATGGGGTTTCAAAAGAATTGAATTTTGATTGATTGCTTCATTAAGTTGAGTGTTTTATCGTTTCAACCACTAATTTGAAACTACAAAAGAGTAATGTGGTGTATCATCGGTGTACATCAATTTATTGGCCATTGTCTCATCCCTTTAGATCCCTGGGTTTATTAATGGTTTTAAAGGGATAGACAGGCTATATGTTATTGTTCAATTAGGTGAAAATAAACCTTGCATATCTTTATTTTGCACACGGTAGCTTAAGAAAAAAACAGTAAAGATGTTAAAAACATATTGGTAAATAGATATTTCTTTTAAAGGGATCTGAGATATTACCCGCTGAAGGGGGTAGACAGATTAATAGTGCCATAAGCCGGGTAAACCTCACCATACCTGGCCTCAATATTGACCTGAAACAGTTCCTGGTTGACAGCAACCAGGTTGGGAACGCCAGAGGTAGGAT
>LS047947.1:6654-18949 GCA_900241095.1 Acartia tonsa | reverse complement strand
AAATATTCGTATGTCAAAAGTTAGCAGTTAAATGGTCTATTTGTTGAAAAATTAATGTTTTAAATTTCTTCGTAAAATATACCATACTACACTTATTATTAAGAATTAAAGATAAATTCTTACCACATTATGATGTCAAACTAAGCAGGAAGGCTTATTTGAGATCTTCCACGGATTAGAGCGCATGTATATTCAACCAATACATTATTTTTATTCACGTAGCTCTTCACATGGGAATCATCAAGGAAAAAATGTGCGCCTCTTTGTTTGTTTACAAGCGAAGCGCGGAGATAGTTAGGAATGCCGCGTAACACACACATTCTCTGGTGTAAGGAAAAGGGAATTAATGGGTTCGA
Organism: Acartia tonsa; assembly: GCA_900241095.1. Taxonomy (NCBI): domain Eukaryota; kingdom Metazoa; phylum Arthropoda; class Copepoda; order Calanoida; family Acartiidae; genus Acartia; species Acartia tonsa. The sequence goes on along the minus strand of LS047947.1, from coordinate 18,593 downwards.
ACTTGCCAGGGAATACAAGAAATCATTCCAACACAAGGGTCTAAGTCCAAAGAGTTAAGTTAACATTCAGTTGTTATTAAAATTAAGTTTACGTAATGATGGTAGGCATGGTTATTTTATTTTTAAATTTGAGGAGGGGGGGGGGGTATTTCAGCTACATTTCCCTTACCCTAACATATCAGTCTTTAACAGATTGCGAGATATATCGCCGGTCAAGTTTTAATTTCTACCTGTTTTGATTAAACTCGGCAACGGCGGCTTTCAGTCTGTCAGTCTCCTCCCTTGTCTTCTCGTGTTGTTCCATCATCTCCATGAGATGCAGCCTGTCCTTCTCCATCTTTCTCTTCATGTGCATCAGGTGTGTCAACTCGGAGATATCCTTCATCGCCTTCTCTCGCCTCATTTGAAGCATTTTACCTGAATATAACTAGTATTAGTAGCGTAGCGGCGGCGTATGGTTCAGGACAACAGTACCCCCTCCCCTCCTATATTTTTATATAAATTGAAAGTAAGTATTTAGTTTGTTTTATCAAAAAAGAAGGGGGGCGGGGGTGGTTGTAGTGCTCGAGACAACATTTAGGAAAAGCACTAAATTAACTATTAAATTAAAAATTTTATTTAGAAACTTAAGAAATGCATTGTTTATAATGAAAAAAGCGTAAAATCTATGTACTTCTATTTATAATAAAATAAATAAAAAAAATTATAACTATAAACAATGCTAATGATGAATGGATAACAAAAGGTAGTTCGTAAAATTTAAAAAAGGACTTTCATAATTTAGAATTTTCTACACCGAACAGTAAATAAATATCTAGATTATGGACATACATGTTATTAGTGCATAAGATGCTACTTTGTATAACATTGGGATGGGACAATGGCATGAATATTTATTATTTTAGTGTTCTTAGACTTTGGGTACTAGCTTATCAAGATAATTTCGCCTTTTTAAAAAAAAAGACCTGAAATAGACCCACCTCTCATGGCACGGTGTCTGCGTCCCGTCCTTGGGGCTTCCTGGAAGGTCGGAGTCCTGTGAGCCTCCTGGAAGGGCGAACTTCTGGGAGCCTCCAGGAAGGTCGGACGTTCCTTGACTTGTTGAGGCCTCTCCTGTGGCAGATCCAACTTGACCTGCTCATCAGAACCAGAAAGCTGGATGGTCTCTTCGTCCATCAGATCATTTAATACCTGAAAAATAGAAATTAAAAAAAATGTCCTAAACTTAAAATGTCCGGCAGGGGCAAGGTGAAGGGTATTCAAAAATGTATATAGTGTATTATAGACCACAAGAGGGGTTTTATTTTATAGTAAAGATTGTGTACCCACTTTCCATGTGTCCACCCAAAATTTTATTGTATCGTGTAGAAGGTGTATCCACTCCACTTATTTTTTGCCAGAGGGGTGGATACACCCGAGTTCTGTACGCCTCTGTGTCTATGTAATCTGTTTGAAGATCTTCACTAAATCTTCACAAAATCTGATCTTACATGTAAGAAAGCTACAAAAGGTTTCTTGTGGATTTATTGTACACTGTCAGTAAAAGATGATTAATTTCTGTTCATTAAGAAATAGTAAATTTCATGTTAAAGTTTACTAATGTTATCGTTATTGACACATATACTTTTAAGGACCCCAGGATTCGGTTATGTTCCAATAAAGAAACCTGACCGCAGAAAGTCCTTGAAGTTGACATTTTTGGTCCAATATTTCAAGGTAACAGTGCGTTGGAGAGGTTAACTTTGAGTCTTTACAATTTCTGTAGGGTTGTTATTTTTCATCTATGGGCTGGTTTCTGTACTAGAACATGACCAAATCCTGTGGTACTTTGATACACACATATGCGTGAATATTTTACTGATACATCAAACATATGCTTCACTTTTTTTTCAATTGAGAAATTTTCCCATCCACAGTTGAGGACACTAAAAACATTTTTTTTTAACAATCAATTCACAGAAAAATCACCAGAAATTTGAAGGGAAATATTTTCTTTCTCTCAATGTTTGAAAGATATTGCACAAAATTGCATTTCTAGTGACTTTTTTTCACAATATGTATTTTTTATTAGAAAAAATACTCAATAAGTTGGATATACTAAAGGTGTTAAAATATTTTTGGTGTTAGTGTGTCCAGCAAGATCGTTAAAATTGCTGGATTATTAATTCTTTTTTTTCAGCGAAGCTTCATAATAATTTTTAAAAATATCAAGACATATATATTGCGTAGAAAACCATTTAAAAACTAACTCATCCCTCCCCTAAGAAAAAATCCCACCCCCCCCCCTCTTTTCCAAGATTATATCTTTCTTTGAATGCTATAAATAATCTAGATAATTGAAAGTTAAACAAAAACAACGAAATATGTGATTTTTTTTCTGGAATGCATTATTACAATGTCTACAATTTAGTTATGCCACTTAGCCTTAAAACCGCGGGCTATAGTTGATCCTGACCGCGAATTGTAATAAAAATTTAGGCTAATGTTCAGTAAAGACTTTAAGTGGATTTTTGTGTTTTTGAGACGATGATTTGTATGAAAAAAACAAAATCCATCATGCTTAATTATTTTAATTAAAACATAGCATAAAGAAAAAATAAATTTCTTATATTACAAATATACAACATTCGTATTAATTTCCATATAAATGAAATTAGAATATTGTACTAATAGTAAATATAAAAATATTCTAAGAATATCGCATTGAAAAGTTAAAATATATGTCTGTTGATGACATAGTATCTTATCATAACGAATGGCAAATTGTTAATGTTACCCACTAAATAAGAGTAAACTAGACGCTTTAGTAAACCGGACTCCACTCAAGCTTCCAAACGTAATGTTACTCGACATAATTGTTTATAATTGTTTTATCTCACATATGTATGCGTTTTGTATTTTTTGTTGTTTTTCAAATTTGTTTTAAAATTTTGTTTACAATTTAATTACTTTTCAAGGAGCTAACGATTATTTAAAAGAAACTTTGTAATTCTAAGGGGCTTCATAGCCTGGGAAGGTTAAATGCAGCCCAGCTTTTTTTTTGTTTGAAGGGTCCTAGAACAAACGCAGGAATGACAAACGTCGGAGTTGAGATTACATTAATAGTAATACTAACATAAATCAAAATAAAATCTTCCATATCTTAGCTAACAAATCTTCGCAGATTATTTGCAGCTGCACTATAAATCAGCGGCTGCCGAGCCTTAATATGAGAAAAATAATCGTAGAAAATTATCAGACCAAATTATTAACCTCCGGACATAAGTAGTTGCCAGCAAAATAATCTGAATAATAAATTACATATTATTATCATTAAGGTAAAAGATATAATACAACGGAGAAAAAAAAATTCTGGTCAAAATTCTGTTGTCAAAGTATTTTTTTAGTATCAAAACATTGAAGACAAAATAAGGTTGACTTTGGTTAACTGATAAAAAAAGTGAGGCGTAAATTATATTTTTCAAGTGTAATATCCTTGCCTCTATTCCAATCCAATTACTTTTGCTTTGTTAGGCCAAGTAGGTTAATATAAAGTTAGGAGAGCTGTTCCTTTGTCTGTAATATTTTAAAATGAAAACAGTAAAAGTGTCGAACTATGACGTCAGAAAAAATTAACAATTAACCAATAAGAAGCCAGTATTCACTGTGGTAAAATATATAGCGGCCTCCCATTGGTTAATTGTTAATTTTTTCTGACGTCATAGTTCGACACTTTTACTGTTTTCTTTTAAAATTTACTTTCTTAAAATAAAATAAATTTGTAACCTATTATTTAAATGAAATATTGATATTATGTTTTACTATTTTCAGTTCCTTTGTCCTCAAGAGGTGACAGAGGCTCTAGTTATTAAAAGAAAAGAAACATTTTGAGTGAGGGTTGTCCCCCCCCCCCTCTTCCCTCTCAATAAATAACATATAACCATGTTATTGCCAGTAAGTATATTCCCCAAAAAGTTGAGCTTTATTGTCTCAGAAGTTTCAGAAATTTTAAGCTTCAGACAGACTCACAGCATCGTTCTGCTTTGTACTATAGATAGAAACTGGATGTATGTCCAGTAAGATCTCATAATGTGAATTGCATTATTAAGCATATTTATCATTGTGAATTATCATCTTTTGCGCGGCCAATTCACTATTAAACTATTTCCACGGCCAGAGACCAATGATTCTTTCTTGTTGAATTTCTTCCCACTGATTTTTGCTTTTATTAGTACAAAGACTTAAATTTATAGTTCTTAAGATAGATAGTCTAAAACTGTTCCTAAACAGACAACCCATCTTTTCAAGATTCTTTTTTTTTGCACACAAGAGAGTTAAATTTGAGGCTTATGCGCGACTGCCCTGTATAGTATAATCAAAATATTAATGCATTAAAATGGTTACTTATTTAAATTTTAAAACAAATAAGACTTTTATTTGGCCTAAGCAAAACTTACAGTATCGAGATTGGGAGCGTTGTTGTAAAATGTGGATATGTTTCTTAAAATCCTTGAATTTTCATACAAAATAGTTTTGAGACAGGCCTAGTACTCGGTTATGGGATTTAATATTTGTTGGAGGATTATTCACATTATAAGGTTTGGTTTCTATACTCCAACCTGTCGAGATCCATGGAACCCCTGTTGTACATTTTGAAACTATATACTAATTATAAGTTTTCTGTCAAATGCAAATTGATATAAATGTTAAAAGAATAAAATAAATGTCAGGGAAGGGAAAGTCAATGAAAGAGATATCAAAATATATTTGCGAATGAATTATTCGAATAAAATTTGGATATGTTTTTAATGCAGTCAATCTAATTTTATGAGTTTCTTTTTAATGTGGGTACTTCATTTACTCCCTCCCCCCCTCTTGATTTTTCTTGTGGGAATAACTCTTTCGCCATCTAAAGAGCACTGTGGAAGCTTTTGTGAAAATAATATGATGTCTTCATAATTTTATGTATCTATCTGATTTCGCAAATCACTGAACCAATTATTTTCTAAAAGTAATATTCTTATTGGTTTTAAACATATTTTTGTAAATTGATGATGGGATTTAAAGCAAAAATTATCACCCTCCTAAAAATAATTGTGCACTGTCCCTTATTTAAAGTCTAAGTTGGTGAAAAAAACATTGACACCCATTGAGTCTATTGAGGAAGCCACAAGTTATATTTTTATCCACACAATAAAACTGATTGACTTAAGTATCTGGTTACACAGCCATTACGATCAATATTTTGGTTAAATGATACTTTAATAAAAAAAAATAAAAAACCCAAGTCATAAAATTGATTGCCTTAAAGTTAAATATCATGCAATTCATTGATAACTGTTCACTTTATTATATCATTATGATATCTATTTATGGCTGACCAACCGCTGTCATTCTGTACATAAATTCTTGTAAAAAGGATTAGGACATATTCTTAGTGAAAATTTGCCTTTGGTACATTTCTATTATTTCGGGGGTTAAAATGGATATAAATTAATTTAACGTAATTTTTCTTTCTTATAACACAATTTAGATTATTCATAATAATGAAAAAATCTTACATATATAAAATCTCGATAAGTAGTGTCCCTTTTCATCTATAACCTTATACAATCAGTTTCAGATAGACAAACATACATATACATATATATTTACAATATTGAAGAGTAGAATGGCTTCAAATGATCTTTTTATAATATTTAATGCATATAAATAAAAAGTAATGCAATATATCTTTTTTAATTTAATCAGATTGCATCGTTTTGCCTCGAACCGTAATTAGGAAGATTTTCATATGATTTATTCAGAAATATATTCTACTTTTTGCTTCGCCCCTTTACTTTTAGGTCTTTCGACTAGAGGATAGCTGATGTTTTTTGTCTTATATTATCCCATTTTAAGTATTATTTATTTGGAAAGTTATTTTATTGTCATTATCATAACTAGAAGCTTTGTCACTGAAATTTTGAAAGATCAGTCTAGTCGTGTGCGAGATCTTAGGGAACATAATTGAAATTATATGAGTTTTTATTTTGATTTATTTTTGTGTTTGATTATTCAATGTAGGCAAATTTCCGCATAGAAGGCTAATTTCGTAGAGGCACAAATAACAAAAATTTGCTACTTGCTAAACCCAGCCAGTTCGTCCAAGAATCACCCTTCATAACTTAAAAAATACCTCTCTTTGGCGTTTGGCAATTGCTTCTAGAACATTTAGTCTTGATGAAGTATTGGCTGTGTTGATATTCATGTCATTCAGAGCCTCCTGAATATCCTCCAGGATTCTGCGCTGTCTCCTGCTGGCGGCCTCCAGCTCCTGGATCCGGGTGATGGTCATCAAGTTTTCGCTACGGCTAGGCGACATCAATCTTTTATCTAGAATGAAAAAGTTTACTATTTTTGTATAAAATAGAATAAACAAATATTTTTTGAAAACAACTTATTATTGTATTTTTTTCAGCTTTATTATTAATAATAATATTTTACTGAATAGTTGCTTATAAGTATATTTTTCTTCTCTTATTTGAATATCTAAATTTACTATAAATAAAATACTTGTTATCTGTTTATTGATTAAGACCTTAATACAGCTAAAATTTTATTTGTTCATCCGATCATTGGGCTTTTTTATTTAAAAGAAATGAAAATTCTGCCTCTATGCAGAAAAAAATCAAATAGACACATTTAAATAAAACTAAGATATAGTGTAATTCTAAATGATTCTATATTTTCAATGTAGTTCTGATTCCGATTGTTTTCTACTTGATAAAAACCGGTTCCCATCCATATTTGAAAAATTTTACCGTATCATAATATAAATGGTTGTCCTCGGAATGAAATATAATGAGTGATTATTCGGAACAAAATTGTGCATACATTTATTGCAAATTGTACATTTTTGTCCTAGGAATCCTCATTCCATAAATCAGATGAATTTTGATCATTTTATCATGCAAAAAAAGTTTTGTCTTATCAAAAAAGTTAAATATCAGCATATATAAAATGGACATATGGATTTTCTGCTACACTTCCTGAATCATATCTAACTGTTACAGGGAACCATCAAGCAAGTTTAAAATGGATAGGACAATTTTACAAAATTATAGAAATTTTCGCTTAAAAAAAACTACTTGTCAAAGTATGAAATTGTAATAGAACTAAGTGAATGCAGTGAGAAAAGAAATTTTATATACATATATTATATCATATACTCATATAAATGTATATATTATATAATAAAACAAAACAAGTCCACAGAACTGCAGCTTAAAGAAATTATAAAAAATTTTAGGGGATATTTTTTTTTTCTCTTGAAATGATGGAGGTAACCCTCCCCAAAACTTAACAAGAAGCTTTATTTTAAGGAGAGCAAGTTTGTGAGATCTTTCGTGACACAGGCAGACAAACAGAATAAAAGTTTTACAAACAGACCAACTTTTTGCAGACCACTGTCTTAAGGACCCTCAGGAGGGGCTATACAAATGACATAATGAAAGGATAGGAAAAATTCTAATGAAAAAAAAGATATAACTCTTTGCTTTTTTCTTCAAAAAGCTATAATAAAAAAAGGTTTCAAGGGGACACACAAAAGTGAGATGGATAAAGGTATTTGAAACCATACGTATGTTAGACTTTCATTAAGGAAAAGGAAGGTTATAGAGAAGCTGCGCATGTTATAATGTAAAGCAGAATTCATCAGATATCACTTTCAAACATATCATATATTAAAATATTTTCCTTCTATTCAAATAAAGTTTTCCTTTAGCTTTTTGTGTTCCAAGCAAAATTTTTTGTTGTTGATATTTAGAATATAATATACTTTTTTTTGTAATTTATGTATGTTGTAAATTCAAAATTTTTTGTAATGATTTCTTAGCATCATTATTGTTTCTTATTAACCTTTACATTTATTAATATTTAAATTGTCATTTAACATTTTACATAATGCTTTATTTCCTCAATTTAATATCAAACTTGATTGGTCTTATTTAATGAATTTAAATAAATAAATCACCCTATAATATAGATTGTTGAATTATAGAAAAAAAATTGTGCCATAATATTTTATCCTTATTATAAGCGTGCAGAGAAAGGGAGTTGTCAACGTCCCCTTAACAAAATTAAGGAGGTGAATAAACACCTCCAGGGTTTTACCAACTTACACCCTAAAGGGCGTTAACATATCTATTAATTTATTTCAAAAAAGATTTGACATTTATCTTTTTAAGACTTTTTTCATAATTGAACACGAAAACATCCTAATACTCACACCCTCCTACACCCCTCTGACTATCAAATAACACCCCTCTTATGGTCTGTAATACACCTCCCTGAGGCTCACACCCCTTGACTTTGATTTTTGGGAGTGTCAAAAATTTCGGATGCGCTTCGCGCACCCTCCTGGCACAACCCGGTGCACGCCACTGTCCAAATATAATATATGTATATTTAAAATATTCTCAATTCACACAAAGTGGGAAGTTACATCTATTTCCTTTCTTATTTGCAAATAGACGCACACACACACACACACATACACACAAAACATTTTCACAAAATTTTCCTTTATTTGTTAAAAGATTTTATTCGATTTATGTTTTTGAATTTTTATGATCAATTCAGTTTTAGAATAACTATCTCATATTGCATACTAGTTATTTTTGTAAAAATAGGTTGACCTACGACGTTGATAAGTCAGTTAGATTTTTATGAATATTGAATAGGCTACATAACACTTTTTATTTAACAGCGGTAGAATATAAGAAAACACAAAATATTACAGTTACAAAAAACTAAAAAGAAACTAATATTAACATGGCGATTATGTTAATAAGTAACGAAGCAATAACAACCTTTCAAAGTGTATATGGTACTTGACCTGTAAATAAGTATACAAAAACACATAGAAAATATTGAGCATATATGTGGCAAAAACTATGCAATGACCAACTAGGATGACCTGTAGAGTAGCTTTGCTACTAATGACTAAACATAAACCCTCACCAATTTCTTTTAGGAGAACTCCTTGTGCCTCAACTTGCATCTCTAATCTCTCTATTTTATTTTCTTGTTCTTCAGATCTAAAATTCAAAATAAACAAAGTAGAATGCATTTCAACCAAATTATGAGCTTGGTTATATGAAATACTTGTGACTTCGCCCATTACCTCTTGGGGCTTAGCTCCAAGAGTTAAGGCCTCCACTCTAAAAAGCTTAATATTTTTTTACAAAGAGAAGGTTTTCTGGCAAAGGGGTAGTCCCTCCCCCCCCCCATCCCCCCATCAAAATATTAAACTCAGGTAATGTACAATTAATAATCGATTTTATTTCTTGTGTATGAATTGAATTACCTAGCTAATTGTTGCATCATAATGTTATGCATCCTCTCATCCTTCTGGGCCTGCAGCAACAGCTTAGCACTGGTCTCACGCATAGATCCTTCATCCTCGGTGTTAGCAGCACCCTCCTTACCACCTCCAATATTGAGTGTCACCAGCGGTCCGTTCATCTCATCCCTCTCACGTGGCATTATGATAATATGAGGCATGTCAGAATTCTTTAGCTGTCGCATCATCTCCTCGTCTCCCATTATAGTTTGCACAATTTCTTTGTCACTCATGTCTTTGAAACGGAGATGGTTGATTCTCTTCGGCATTTTGTCAGTTTTTGTCCTCGTGGCCATTATTTGTCTGGCTGGAGGTTCCAGCAGCGCAGGGTCTACGGGGCGCCGCCGAGGTACATCGGGAACACTAAATCTAAACAAAACAAATTTGAAATATAAAACTGTATGAAATATTTATGTTTGCTACTTCCTTCATTGACGTGTCATACAAAGATCAGCAAAAACAAGCTAAAAAACAAAAATAAATGAGAAAATAAGCTTCCATACCTCTACAAGAAAGTAAACAAAGTAAACAAAAGTAAAACATACAGTTTTTAAAAAATGGTTGAATTTTATTAAGTCAACAAAAAATCAATTACATTGTTAGTTTGTACCAATTAATCAACAATAAAAAAGCCTTTAAAGTTTTAAGCTAACGAATGAGAGTGCCGTGTTTGTAATTCTTTTAGGGCTAGTGGAATTTACAGTAAAATGTCCCCTTCTTTTCTTAGTTTTATAGTTCCTGAAATGAGTACATACCTGGTTCCAGTTGTATCTAGTCTGAAGAGTGGATCTGCAGTAGGAGGAGCCAGGTCAAATAACAAAGAATCTGGATTCCTATGAGGCATGGTGAATAAATGTTCCTGCGGGGGAATATTCTCAATATTATCTCTTCCTAACAAGCCAGCGTCTCTGTCTCTCTCGGCCTCGTCAAATATGTCCATAAAGGCTGTAGATGGAGGACCAGGGGGACCACGTGGTCCAACAGGTCCTTGAGGTCCTCTGGGTCCTGGTGGACCTGGAGGTCCAGGAGGTCCAATTAACATTTTTACATCATCCATTTCCAGATCTTTCATCAACTAAAAAAATCCTTGAGTTAATTTGAAAAACATTGATAAATTAAAGACTAAACACTAAATGTATTTTACAATTGTGTCTTTCAACTTACATTACAAATTAATATCCCATTTTCATGAGTTCAACTTTATTTTCTATTTTTTGATTCATGAAAAAGATAACAACTGACCTCTTTAACATTAATTTTGTTTTTCTCATTATTGTGTCTGTTCCTGAACATCTCAGCCGCGGTCCTGATGTCCCACGGATTTGCTGGCGCCTTAAATCTATCCCTGGACAGTTCAGCCAACAACTTCTGGAGGTCAGTCTCCAGGAGACCACTGCCTGGCCTCTCCGTCACTCCATCAATATCCTCAAGAGAGTCTGTAAGTCCCTGAAGGCCAGACAGCTGCTGGAGGTCAAACTCCGGCCTGTAGGTTGACACTTCAAGAATTTCTAGGCCAGGTAACTCTGTGACGTCACCACTGGCTCCTTCATCAGCAACGACAGCAGCCCCGTCTTCTGTAAAAACTAGTTTTTCTAACTTGCTCTTATTTCTATTGCGCATCCATTCTCTGCATGAAGCGTGCATTAAAATGCAAAATCCAGCGCAAGCTTATTCAATTTCAAATTAAATTTTGTAATTAAATCTATCCAATAAAAAAATTTAATTATTTACGTATAAAATTAAAAGCGTGAAAATTGTGCACTGTTGGAATGCTCTGTAGGTGAAATGAAAAGCTTTTAGTTGATTTGCATATTTTCAAAAGCAAAAAAAAAAATCATAAACTGCAAATACACAGACACAAAATCTAAATATATATATATATATAATAGTTTGTCTATTTAAACGTGCTTTGTTGAAACTCGCGTACGTGCATTACTGTGGTGTTGTCGCTTTCATTGAGTGTCATATTGTGGGAATTATCCTCTCTCAACAACATGCAACTAGGAAACGGTATGGGGATAACACAGCAAAGAAAGTAAGGGAAATAAAAGTTTGGACATATAAAACATGATTATGGTCATAGAGTTAAAATTCATACAGCGAAAACTTATTTTGTTTAAAGTTTAAATGTTTTAAATTATGTTGTAATTGTTATCAAGAAAGGAAACAATAAAACGTTAAAAATAATCAGTGGTTTCCTTCAAAGTGTCTTGTCAAGCAATGGACCCTACTCTAATCATTTTTTAAAGATTGAAAATAGCGGATAAAGATTATTGGGTACAGGATAGGGGCTGCAGGGATAGGTCCCCCACAGGGGTTAAAATAACTACCTCCCCTATTTTTAATTTAGTTTAGAAATAAGGGGGGTTGGGAAGTTCTGCGCTTGGTAAACACTTTGAGGGGAAACACCAAAGTATATGTTTGCTATTGGTTTGCAAAAAACGAACAATGGGTTTTATTACTTGTAAAAATAACAAGATATTCATTAAATATGTTCCAGAACAAGGATGACAACATCCATAAAAGCGAAGCACTGAAACGGTAGGACAAACGGACATTAACACTTGTATAGTAT
>LS047940.1:19992-30509 GCA_900241095.1 Acartia tonsa | reverse complement strand
ACCCACGGGGGCGCGGCCCCCCCCCCCCCCGGCCCCCCGCCCCCCCCCCCGGCCGCGCCCCATGGGCCAAAAGGGCAAAAACCCCCCCCCCCCCCTAGGCACAGTGCTTAACACGCAACTGGGAAACAACTCTATTATCGTTACAAGGAAGTCCATACGTCTTTTTAAAACATGTTGCCTTTTAACCATTTAAACCAAAAAAATCCTTTTCAACTGTATGTAAGAATATGTAATTAAACAGTATCATGTATTTAAGCAGTTTTGCAACAAATTTACTTACACTTTTTATTCGACTAATACATTTATACTCTGCTTTTTTAATTCTGACACATTACAAGTGTTCATATTCGTTTGAGTTACCTTTTCATAGCTTCGCTTCATGGATGTTGTCATTCTTGTTTTTTATTAATTCAGCGTTTTCTCTAAATCTTTGATATTCTACATTTTGTGTGGGATCAGAGGGATCTAAAGGAACAAGACAATGGCCAATAAATTTATGTACATCCTCAAAAATGATACACAAGTATCTGTAGATTACAATAAGTGGTTGAAACATTTGGACGCTCAACTCATAAACAGACAAATCACAATTCAATTAAAGTCTCTAAAGTCATTAAGCCAACGAATACGACAAACGCAATTACCAAACTTTGGGGACTAATATAATAAAATACCCAATGTCCCCGGCCTCCCTCCCTCCCTGCTAGAACAAGAACGTCCATACGCCGGAAATTGTATAGGAAATAGAACCGAGTCAGATTATTACTATCTTTGTGTGTGTGTGTGTGTGTGAGTATGTTCGTGTGTGGGTGTGTGTATGTGTGTATGTGTGTGCATATGTGTGGGTGTGTAAGTTCTACTGTGTTAGAAATAGCACCTTACCAAAAACTTTTTGAATTTTGAATTCAGGATTTAAATAAAGCAATAGGTTGGTAGTTGATACCACAGTAAAAAAACGAGCTTAAATTAAAGAATAGTTTTGCAATCCTTCCTATGGCAAGTCCACTCAAAGTGCCTTGTCGAAAACTATTCCCTCCCCGCCCCTTATTTTTTTTGATAAAATGAAAATAATAAGATAAATTTAAAAAAAAATTTTTTTTTACATATGTAGAATAGGTTATGATTAAAATGCAAAAAGCTGTTAGTGGTTTCACTTCATAGCAGACGGATTATTTTATGTGGGGGGAAGTAATATTTTACAATTAAAAAGGGGTAAGTATTCATCTTCTTATCCTTTTTCCTTATGGTTATTTGGCTGTGTTAACATTCCCATCACCATTGGTTGATTTTTAAAGACCCAATTGAGAGTCGGCACTAGGTCATTGGGATAGGGAAATACAGTTATTTAACCCCTTCCCCCTCTAGTGTTTTTCTTTAATTATCTGTTGATCACACTGGTACCCTTTAGGTCCTAAGCTTTATAACCAATTATCTTTTAAACTTAAAGCAATTTAGTTGTATTTTGATTTATTGATTACTTACTTTTCAATCAATAATCAAAATCTACACAATAGGTAAATCTCCATCCCTCCCCCAAAAAAAAGCTTGAATGGCCTTTGAGTTGTTTTAATTCGCCTTATTCATACAATATAGAAAATCTAGAAATATTGTCTCTGTCGCCCCCCCCCCCACCTTTTAAAAAATTCTGCTCTCAAAATTAATCCTAGATTCAAAACTTTCAAAAAATTTTGGTCCTCTGTGAGAGAATTGAAATTGTCACATTATTTAAGATAAATCTATTATGTTCAGATAACAAAGAAAATCTGTGTTTAATACAGTGGTCGGTCAGTCTAGCTTGAATGCTTAATAACTTCTCCATCACTAAAGGAATCTAGGGGCACTTGATGGATGGAAGGAAAGGGGGGGGTGTCAACCCTCAACATTTCAACTTCGTATTAAGAATAGAATTTTTTTATTTTGGAGGGCGGTATTTTTTCAGAGGGATTTTTCTTGTGAGGTTGGTGTCTGAGGTACCCTAACCCCCAAAAAAACGTGCCTTGGACGTATAGAAGCTGCACTATCGGTCCATATCGGTTCAGTGGTAAGCGAGATCCTTTGGATATTATTAGTAAATTCTGATCGGTTGGTTGGTTCAAACTTGATCTATACAAGGGATATCAAGAATCAAATCAACTTGAACTATGAAAACTAAAACAAAATCACGAAACCTAGATTTTGTTGTGACTGAATAAGATATGTACATACGGACGGATGGAAATCCATGACCTAATTTTATAGAAAAGCTGCGTTTCTAAATATTAAGGTATTAAATCAGAAAATAAAAAAACAATTGAATTTTAAAATTCACAAAATTGAAATAGAGGTGTAAATACGACTTCCCTGAATTTTAAAATTCAGTTGGGTTGTCCGTCCATACGCATACACAATAATTTGCAGTATACTTGTAGAGTTGCCGCGCTTCTATAAAATATTGTTTATTTTTTTCTATCATGAAAAATATTATCTGAAGAATGTAATTGTATGTCCATCTTCCTGTCAGCGAGTAATCAAATGTTTTTACAAAACAGTCGATGTTTCGTTTTAGCAAAAATAAATTCAAAATTATCTGATAATCAAAGGCTAAATAATTTGAAACTATGAAGCAGCTAAATAGGTGAGATGCTTTTTTTTAAAATTGCAATCAAATTAATGGGACTATTCTTTCATTTAAGATTTCCACAAGAAAAAATTATTTCATAAACAGCATTCCGTTTTTATAAAATGTACAATTATAAGATTAAAACCAATTTTTTAGCCAAATGATGCCGGAGGCACGGGATAAAAAAACTGTTTTTTTCTTATGATTGTACATTTTATTTTCGTATAAGACTAAATGTATTACGATGCTAGATATAGTTTTTTCGTATAGATAAGAACCGGATCTAATCCACCGGATGATAATCGGTTTTGAATAAATACGAGAAAAAATTATATTTTTGTATGTAAAAATTTGAAGTTTTGTATAAACGCCAGCGCCGTGTTAAACCTGCCATCTCATGAGCCCAAACCTCTTGTCAGTGCCGTCGGAGAATACACAGAGAGCCTCCAGAGGCCAAAACATTCCTCCCCACTCCCCTTCACACGTTCCCTTTCATGTCCCATCCTCCCCTTTATTTACTGGTTCCCCTCATGTCCCATCCCTTCGAAGGGATCTCTTTCATGTCCCTTCCCTTTGGTTGATTTTCCCTTTCTATTTCCCCGCATTTCTTATCAGTAGCAGCCCCCTTATCAAACACACACACACACACATGAACGCACGAGGCACCTTTGCTACTATGTATGTTTGTCAGGGATTTTATTCAAACTTTTAGAAAATTAGGTGGATTGTTGATAATACCTACCAAAATATTGAAAGGTTTTCTAATTTTGCATTACTCATCTGTAAATTTAAGTTATTGGTTAAACGTTTTGAAACTTATGGAATTCAATAAAAATTGTTTCATATATTTGTGATTTGCAACATATATAGAGAAATTTGGATTTAATTTTTGGATCTATTAGAATATCAACCTTGATGTGTAGATTTAGAGAATCCCTTTTCCCTTCACCTTTTGCCATCAAAATCTATTTCTATCTGCCCTCTCCCTCCCTTCGGACTACTGGACTACGGGCTACCGGGCTATTTCAATCCCCCCCCCCTCCCTCCTCTGTAAAATTTCTATGTATGTTTAAGGGTTTCTTTTTGGTGGATCAAAAATAGTTTAAAACTTTAAAACATATTTTTTATGTTCCTTACATTGGTAAGAAATGATTCAGGTTTAAAAGTAAAAGATTAGGCTCAATAGTTTGTACTTTTCAAAGAATCTTCGCCAAGATCATTACATGCAAAAGCAATTTAGAGACATTTTTTTCTCTTCTTCTTTTTTTACTAAACAAAAAATATCAATTTTTTGTTCCACCAAATCTCAGATAAAGTTCGACCATGTATACTTATTTCTTATTCTCATACTCTCTTTCTCTCTCTCTTCTCTCTTACTCCCTATCTCTCTCTCTGTCTCTCTCACTCTCATTTTTCTCTCTTCTTCTGTCTTAGATCATGTATCCCTTCGATGTTTCTACAATACAGATACCGAAATAAATTAGCAAAAATGTATAACTTACTAGATTCATGCCTATAATACCTTAACTTTAAGACAGGGCAAAAAACTATTTTGATCATTTAATGTATCTGTATATATAATTACTATTTTTATATTTAAATATGTTTTACTTGATTTTGTGAACACCTTACTCCTGATGCTGCTATCCTTGTTTAGCCATGTGAACTCACAGAACTCCAGTCTGTCTTTAACCCCCTCCCTCTGCTGACAGCAGAAACACACTAAAACCCGCATAAAATAAAGTAGCTGCGCTACCTAAACAAAAACAAACACATGATAATTACCAGTAGCCTTATAAGCTTTCAGAAACATAGTATTTATATATATTTGTTATAATATTTTGTATACATATAAAAAATTGTATTTAATAATAAAGTGTGACAAAGCAAAACAGTGAAGTGTACAGAGTCAAATGCGCCAGTGAGATCAGAAAATCTTAACTGTGAATAGAAAAGCAGAAAATAAAAACAACTGGAAACTGCAGGGGGAGGAAAGGTGAGGGAGGGGGTGCTACCCTTTCTCTAAGTTGAAGTTACAGTAAGTATTTTTTTAATTGTATTATTATTTTATTTGTATTTTATCTAAGTTAAGGTTATACTTGTATAAGGTATCCCCGAATATTCATGAAACCACAGGTAAAGGCTTCGCAGGGTCAAGGGCCCGTAGGGGGTAGGTATAAGAAAAAAAAACAACCTCCTCTCATTTTTTTAGATTCATTTCAAAATCTGGGCGAGGTCTTCTGATACTTTTTGGAGAAATTTTAGGACTGCGCCCTAAAATATACCTTTTTTTTATAATTTATAAAGACTTTTTCAGTGTCTATCTATTATCTTTATACAACAGTAAATCTGTCTCTCTGTTCATATGTTTTTAAGCTCTTAGAAAACTATTCTACTTTTAACAGTCATCACCAATTGTATTATTGTAAGTTTGTTTTTCTTTTTCTCTATTTGGCTTATAACTATTTCTTTTTTTAAAAATTGTCCTTTTTTATTATTTTTATTGATTTGGTTATTTGAACCCAATTAAGTAATAAATGTTTCTATTCTGATTTTTAGACACTTGTCCACATATACGTAAATAAAATTACAGGGAACCAAATGAATGGGCTTATTCTACAATTTATTTACGTTTTGAGAACCATTTCGTTATGAAATAAAGTTTATATCATAATTTTCACCGACTAACTTTTTTTCTTTTGCGCATTTCTCAATGTAAATATATCTAATCACCAAGAAGATAATACTCTCAGAAATAGATGTAGAATAAACGTGGATACTATGACAGGGGAAAAATTTTCGTCAATTTAGCTTGCTAAAATGGACAACGTTATTGGTCAGTTAGTTCATCGAGTAGGAGAGGAGGGGGTTTGTGATTTTAGCGAGAACAAGTTTCATTTTATAAGAGTACATTATTATCTGGTGTAAGATCCAAGTAATAATAAATCCATTCTCTCAGAATATTTTTTTTCTAATTTTATATTGTGATGAACCCCCGATGTTATTGTCCGCGGGGGGTCAATGGGATGGGAGTGGACACCCCCCCCCCTTTGTCCCATGTTCATATCTGTGGGGGTCAGTGTTGGGGGAGTGTAACAATATGTTATTCCCTACTGTTATGAGGGAGGGCCAGGGGGGGGGATAATAATTTTATTCCTTCATGATAGAGTCAGCATATAGAAGATAGATTTCATGAAAATAATTTCATAAAATATATTTTCTTCAGAATAGTTATTTATCGCATCGTATTAGAGACAGCTTTCCGGGAAAAACAAAAAACTGGTATTAATAATATGATTTTTATTTCATTATTCGTAGAAAATTGTCTATAATACGATACAATACAAGATTTTCAGGTTTGGCTAAGAACCAGTTCTAATCCAGCGAATATTCAAAGGGTTTAAAGCCATACTGGTATAGCTTTTCTACTACATTTTGGCGTTTCCATACGTCTATCACACATATCTTTCTCACCTAAAGTTAGGTATGCATTAACTCAGTTTGATTATTTGTAATATCTTAAAGAATAGAAAATCTATTTAAATGTCCATTTTAAAACTTGACTTTTGTCAGAAAATTTTAAATATTAGAAATATCCTAAATTTTTAATTGTTGTAATGGTTATTCCTAGAACAATTAAGCTGTATTTTAAATTAAATGATAAAATATCTTTTTTCGAAAAACATTTCTTTTCCTAGAAATAATAGAAGAGTAGGTAAGGTTTCTATATTATTATTATTATTTTCATGGGAGATGTTTCATTCAAAATATTTTTCTTTTTTTAAACATTTTTTTAAGAGACATTAGAATTGGGATCTGAAGAAAACTTTTATGAGCTTCATTTTGCCAAATTTTCTTATTTTTAAAATTGCCCTATCAATTTAAAACTTTTCCATGTGATTCCTGTATAGTTTAGTAAGTGTAATTACTCCATAATCATCACCAGAAAATTTATATTTAAATATGAAACGTGTTGATTTTGAAATACTTTCTAAATCGACTCTAAATCTTTTTATGGTTTTATTATTCAATTTTGTTTTGAATAGTGATTTCTAAGAAGATAAGGCACAATACAATAAGTATAGCATCGTTATAATCAAGTCTAAATTCAAAAGTAGGTCGACTCATATTCTAAATTCAAGCTTTTTTCGCGATTTAAATATATCAAATTTTTGTTCTGATTTTGAAAAAGATATGTACTTTGAAAAACATTGTTACCCTATATTTGTTAACGTTCGTTTGGCAGTCTGCATTATTGAGCTTTGATACTATAAATGTTGTCATCCTTGTTGGATATACAATATAGTGAAGAGTAAAAAGATTGGAAGATTTTTTCCCAATATTTTTGGTCTGCAAAGTTTTCCTGAGTATATATAGATTGTTTTATCCATGGAGGTTGCACCAAAAAGGTGGAAATTAAAGAATTTAGAATCGCTATTTTAGCCATGGCTAGCTAGTTCAAAAAATCATATTAAGAGGGATCTTAGATAATGTGACAATGGAAGATAGATTATTTATTCCCCCAATTGTAATAAACAAAATTAACCCTCACGTATATTAAAATGTTAAAAATTATAAAATTATTACAATAAAAAAATCATCATCTAACTGTTTTTAGTAGCGAATCTACTTTACAACTATCTTTGTTCGACTGTCCGTCTGTCTGTCTGTTTATTAATGTTTCCTTTAGCCTATCGGTAATGCTTTGAGATTTTTATTTTTATTAGGTCAAACTTAAATATCTTGGCTTCTAATAAAGATATAATTCCGTTCTTTTTGGATTTAGATTAACGCGCATCCACTCTATAATTTGTTTTGTCAATAATGCAATTAGAGTCATTTCTTTTTTTGCAGGTGAAATGTGGTTTACACTTCTACTTCTAAAGATAGATAGCCGAACTTCTGGATCATGGAAAGAAAATGATATAGTGGGTTTCGTCGTATTTTCAAAGTAGCTTTGATAGGTTCTTTTAGGTCATGTAAATGATTGCCTTGCAGAGTTATGGAAATTGGTCCGCAGGGTTTGAGCCCCTCCTCCCCCCCCCCATGGGCTAGAAATAAGAGCAAAGCTACTGTGAAAATACGGCGAAACTCATTACTTCATTTTCTTTCCATTATAAAGAGTCTTATGACCCTTAAGCAACTTCTCTATAACTCACTTTGTTCGTATTGTAAATATGTATATAATGTTACGGGAAAGATTTGATTTTTGTGTTGAAATTTTTCAGTTTCAATATGAAATCAGATTCGTACATAAAAATATTTTGTATTTAGATGATGGAGGAAGAGACCCACCAATTTTGTTTAAAATGGAACAACTATCAGACAAGTATGATGCAGTCATTAGAGTTATTAAAGGTATATAGATAGATAGATAGATGAATAGATAGATAGATAGGTAGATAAATAGATAGATAGTTATAAGAACAACCATCAAACAAGTATGATGCAGTCATTAGAGTTATTAAAGGTATACACTTAGATAGATAGATAGATAGATAAATAGATAGATAGATAGATAGGTTGTTAGATAGAAAGATAGGTATATAGGAACAACTATCAGACAAGCTTGATGCAGTCATTACAGTTATAAAAGGTATGCATTTAGTTAGATAGATAAATAAATAGGTTGTTAGATAGAAAGATATAGGTATATAGGAACAACTATCAGACAAGTATGATGCAGACATTACAGTTATTGAAGGTATACACTTAGATAGATAGATAGATAAATAGATAGATAGATAGGTTGTTAGATAGATAGATAGATAGATAGGAACAACTATCAGACAAGCATGATGCAGCCATTATAGTTATTGAAGGTAGAAACTTAGATAGATAGTAACAACTATCAGACAAACATGATGCAGTCATTAGAGTTAATAAAGGTATACACTTAGATAGATAGGTTGTTAGATATATAGATAGATAGATAGTAACAACTATCAGACAAGCATGATACAGTCATCAGAGTTATTAAAGGTATACACTTAGATAGATAGATAGGTTGTTAGATAGAAAGATAGGTATATAGGAACAACTATCAGACAAGCATGATGCAGTCATTACAGTTATTGAAGGTATACACACAGATAGATAGATAGCTAGATAAAAGAGCGATAAACAAATTAGAAGCAAAGTAGATCTTTTGATTGACCTACAGATTATGTGTTAGATAGATATACCCAAATAGACAGACAGACAACTATTTAGCTACATGAAAAAGAAAATAAAAACATTTTCTAATGTTAGTTTAACTACTTGTTAACGACTGGGGCTGGAAATACAATTAGTTGAAGTAAAATAAGAAGGGGTGGAGGGGTGGGGTTTGTGTCGCCCAAAGATCTTTTAAGATGATTATGCCGGCCTATAAATGCTGTACTTCTATTTTTACCCAATACTGTATGGGCCTATATTTTGTCTACTAAGTTGTTTTATATTGTTTTTTCCGCATATAAAAAGCGTAGCTACTCTATAACTAGGGTATTACCATTGTATTACAGTTGGAGATACTAGCGCTATCACACAAAATACCCTCTTGAGCACTGATAACATCTCCAGCCCCTTATTTTGAAATGAATTTGAAATAAGGGTGGGGGGGGCCGGGGGGGGGGGTTGGCTGTTTTTTGTTCGTTTGTTTTTTATTACTCTAGGTAAATTTAGATTAGGTTAGGGTACTTGGTAGCCCAGCAGATTAGAGATCCATAGGTTTGGGCCCTGCAGGGTTAGTGCTTCCCCGCATGGATAAGTCTTAAGAATGAAAACTACCAACCCCCACTCTCCTTAAATTAAATTTATTTTTATTTGCTCAACTGCCCCTCCCCCGTTTGCTATAGATGTAATGGGTGAAAAAAAGTTAGGACACCGTTAGTTTTAACAAACCAATTAAGTTTCAATTAAGGCACCCAAAGTCTGAGGTTGAGAAAGCATGATTATAAAACTTTGGAAACCAAAATAAAAATACCTAGCACCCTCCCTGCTTTTATATATTCCCTATTTTATATTGAAGAAACCTATCAATACCATCCTATAGACCTTACTTGCAATATTAACATTTTAATTCTACATAAAGATATACTTATAATAATGTAACAGGATGTCTATCTGTCCGTCTGTCTATCTGTCCGTCTGTATGTAAGGATCTCGCTAACCACTGAACCGATATGGTTCTCATTTACAGGGTAGCTTCTCATAGGTCCTGGGAAGGTTTATAACTATTACGGAGGAAGGATACCTCCACCCTCCCAAGATAAATCTCCCCTAGAGACCTCTAGTATATGTATTAAGTTGTATGGTTATATTTTTTGTTTGTCCGCTAATATCTCGCTAACAACTAGTATGATTGCGTTTGTTATTATAGGAAAGCTTCAAATAGGTTTTAGACTAATTTGTTTTTAAATTTAACTTAGATAGTCTATTTTTGTTCCCCCTTTCACCCAAATGCTTATAACCTTTTTTTAATAATATTCCATGTCCTAACTGATTAGTATTATAATATGTAACATATTGCAATGCTGATTTGTACTAAATTATAATCTTAATACTCTAGTAATCATATATTGTTAATCATAATCTTAATATAAGAGATTAACTCACAAACAAAATGTAAACGTCATATATTTATTCAGACATTTGAAATTGTTTTGACCATGTTTTTTCTCTTCAGATTTCAATGTAAAACTAAATTTAATATAAAATTTAATTTAAAGGATTTTTAATTTTACAAGGATGTCAAAATCCATAAAAGCGAAGCTATAAAATCAGGAAAGACAAACGAACAATAACTCTTGTAGAATGTAAGAACTTAATAAGAAACATTGATTTGTAAGTCACGTATGGTCCCTCAGATGTCAAAACTTTATTTTAGTGTTTGGCCAAAATGACTTAGCAATTGTATCTGTAAGTACGTCTAATAACA
>LS047932.1:3809-14611 GCA_900241095.1 Acartia tonsa | reverse complement strand
TTTAGTTATTTAAATTTAATTCTTAAATTTTTCATTTTTTATATATAATTTACCTTTTACTAATTGTAATGTTTTTTAGGTAAATTATATTACCGTTCAAATAACGAGTAATGATTTTGCAGAAAAAGATGTCTTCCATTTTCTTCCCACAGATAGCTGTTTCAAGTTCCTTCCCCCCCCCCCTTTATAGTTCAAAATACTGGCCCTCTTTATTCTGGCCTAGTACAATGCTTATGGACATACTTACTTTTTAGGACTTGTTAAAGAGTTGCTTCGCTTTATAATATTGTACTTTGTTGTCCAAGGAATCAATATACAAAAATCAGATCAATCGGATAATTAGATTACTTAAAATTTTGTTGTTAAAAAAGTAAAAAAATCAACATATTTAAAATGGCCTACGGACATTCTGGAAATGATTATAGAGTTGCTACGCTTTCTAAATCGTACCTCACTACTACAGGAATCACCATGCAAACTGGAATCGATAGGACAATTCTAACATGCCTAAATTAACGAAGAAAGTTATCTGTCTCGGACGTACGGACAGACCCTAATCATGGAAAAGCTTCGCTTTAAAAAATTTAAATTCGTTTTTTGACAGGTATTTAATTGAGATTTTTTCCTAATTTATTAAAATGTTTTTCAACAATTTGAGATAAATTAACAATATCATCTTCTTTTGTAACGTCACATTTAAACACCTTAAACGGAAAAAAGTATAAATTAATGAAGGGAAGTCTTGATTCATTAATAAATGCGCGAAAGCGTATTTGTGATTAAAAGGATAGTTCATAATTCACTGCAAATAACGGAAAAAGAAATAATTCGAATATTTCGTAATTTCAGCTGATTTTTAGGGTATGTACTAGTAAAAACCAAATATCTTTTGTTTCTTGAATTAATTCAGTTGTTGGTTATCCTGTTACATCCTATACCTAGAGAGCTCAATAGAACATGGTCATTATATTAATTTTGTGATTCTGTTATATTTCTACTCAATAGTTTAACTTCATGTTAAATCTATTTTATTGTGGATTAAATCAGGAAACCTGCCATAATCAGACCAGGGTTGAAAAAAGCAGGTAAGCCTCGGTTAGAGATCTTATTCCATAAACAACAAACATTCCTTGACTCCCTATTGATGTCGAGACTCATCTAATATTGGAGCTAAAACCTACATACATGTAAGCACTTTAGTCAACACAAAAACAATTTAAACCTGAGTATTGGGCAAGGATTTAAGATTATCAGCCCTTGTTGGGTCTCTGCAAGTACCAATTACTTGTACACCTCGGGAACTAAAATATAATTTATTTATTTATGGGACTGAGATACAACCCAACAGCAAAAAATGTTCCGACTTTTTTTTATAATGCGAATTCTACTATATTCTAGACCAATACACAAGGATAAATTACCTAACTAAGAAGTCTTGAATATTCTAGAACAATACCAAAATTAGATACCTATCTAAGAATTCTAGTATATTCTAGAACAATACCAGAATTAGTTACCTACCTAAGAATTCTATTACTGTATTTTAGACCAACACTATGATAAAGTATTTACCTAAGAATTCTAGCATATCCTAGATCAATGACTTTAATTAAGTACCTACCTAAGAATTCTAGCACATTCTTGGCCAATACCATAATAAAGTACCTTACAATTCTAGCATATTCTAGACGAATGCTAGGATAAATTACCTACCTAAGAATTCTAGCATATTCTTAACCAATACCATGATTAAGTACCTAACTAAGAATTCTAGTATATTCTAGACCATTACCATTATTAAATACCTTATAATTCTAGCATATTCTAGATCAATGTCTGAAATTAAGTACCTAAGAATTCTATTATATTCTAGAACAATACCATGATAAAGTACCTAACTAAGAATTCTAATATATTCTAGATCATTACCTTTATTAAATACCTTACAATTCTAGCATATTCTAGATCAATGTCTGAAATTAAGTACCTACCTACCAATACCATGATAAAGTACCTTACAATTCTAGCATATTCTAGACGAATACTAGGATAAATTACCTACCTAAGAATTCTATTATATTCTAGAACAATACCATGATTAAGTACCTAACTAAAAATTCTAGTATATTCTAGACCATTACCATTATTAAATACCTTACAATTCTAGCATATTCTAGATCAATGTCTGAAATTAAGTACCTACCTATGAATTCTATTATATTCTAGAACAATACCATGATTGAGTACCTAACTAAAAATTCTAGTATATTCTAGACCATTACCATTATTAAGTAGGTACATTAAAATTCTAGCATATTCTAGATCAATGCCTTTAATTAAGTACCTACCTAAGAATTCTAGCATATTCAAGGCCAATGCCTCGACTCGCACCCTGTGCAAAAAAACTATCTACATGTAAAATTAATTAAGCGCAGCTATAGGTACTACATTTCCTAAAATTCCTATATTATAGAAAAAGATCTTTTATTTAAGCATGTTAGGATTTCTAGTCTTAAAGTTCTTTGTACGATAAGGTATATTAAGAAATCATGGCTACTTTGCCTTTCTTTCAGGAAGTCAATACAATAATCTTAAACATTTTGAAGTGACCAAATCGTATTATTAATTTCACATTGATAATAACTCTATTATTTTCTAAATTAAGTTAACTTGCATTTTCGACAGAATTGCCTATGTACATAAAATGAATACAGAATTCTGCTCAGTAATATTCTTTAATTTTAAAAGTTAGCTTTGGCATCCTTTTTTATTAATAACTAGGAAATTAATGTTCATAAATAGCGCAGTCAGGGAGAAGGATTCTAATGAACAATTCTAAGCGAAAATTTCTCTACAACCTACCTAACTCTTCTCTTTAGTTACAGCACAAAACAAGTTTTACGCCACTGAAATATCAAAATTTTCAGCAATTTTAAATTTTGCAGAGTCACAGCCCATGAGCGCAAAATTTAAATAAGTAATCTCTTCAGAACATGCAAATTAAAAGGGAATTTTTTAAAAATGTGGTAACCGTAAAACCCAATTCAGCTAACCTACTATGGACGTAAGGACATAACCTCTTTTTAGAGTAGCAGCGATACTAAACATTAATAAGTATTCTAGTTTTTTTTCCTGAATTAGTGCGATTGCCATTTTATAATCAGTTAATTAATCTGAAATAGAGAGTTATAGAATAAACACATATTTTAAATAACATTTATTTATTAAGTTTTAGTGTAAATTTTGCTACAGTAAAAAAGCTATTTGTATATAATAAAAAATATTTTCAAATAGAATTTTTATGACTGAAAAATTTAATTTGCAAATAACAGGTGTAGAATATCAACATAAAAAGAAAATCATCTAAATTCAAATCATACAATGTGACCTACAAATGCTTAATGTTAACAAAATTCAATGAAAAAGTTGTCTTTTAAATTATTTCAAACAAAAGATTTTCTATCTTGAACAGTAACACCATAAATTAAATAAATTAAAATTTTCTATCATTTGAAAATAAATAACAATAAAAGTTTTCAACAAATGTTATCAATGTATATATCTTATTGCTTAAAAATCTATAACTATCCGCTGGATAAGAACCGGTTCTCATAAAACTAAAAAATCATGTATAGCATCGTGCTACGAACAATTTTTCACGAAAAATAAAATAAAAATCACGAAATTAACACCAGTTTGGTTAAACCGGGCCTTCGGCGATGAAATGAGATATATAACTATTTTTTTTTCTTCACTTTGATGCTACTTTCTTCTCATTTTCTCTCTGCCTTCAATCATGATCAAATCCTAAAATAATAAAAAACAACATTATTTCCTTATTATTGAAATACTGAAACTATAACGAAATTTTGTTCTAACATCTAAATATTAAATGATTTGTTACTCTATAATTGTTAATGTTCGTTTTTCTACCTTAAGCTTCGCTTTTATGGATGTTGTCATCCTTGCTGTTAATAAGTTTACCTAAAACAGCCTCTACAAACCCTCAATTCTGTCTGTTTACACATCTTGTGAGATAGAAAGACAGGTGTTCTGTTTAGTCCCTAGTAACAACAGATGTTATAGATTTGAAATAAAAGGCTTAAAACCGGAAATTTCCTATACTAAAAAGTAATTAAATTCCTTCTTGTTAACAAACAGAATCTAAAAAAATATATTATATTTGAAAAAGGTGTTTGAATTTGATTTTATATAAGTTGAGATAGATTGTAAAGGGAAATAGGTGCACATAACATTTGAGGAACAAGCATTCTGAAAAGCAATGAGACAACCATTAATCAACAAACAAACAAAAAAAGATTTTCTAGCATAGACGTCCAAGGGTGGGGGTAAAAGGGTGTTTTGTTCCAACTAACCTTAAACCCCCTCAAAATTAAAAAAAAAATATATTGGATTACCCCCCATCAAACCTTTGATATTTTACACCTTTCAAAATAAAACTTGGACGTCCCTGATTTACAGGCTTTCAGAAAACATGTTCCTCTCTATGTAGATATCTACTTACATTGCAGGGTCTTCTTTTAGATCAGGGACACAGGGACGACTGTTTTCCAGGGACACGTTCCAGCAGGGATTCAGGGACAGGTTGTTGCACCAAGGGATCATTTCCCGCAGGGATTAAGGACCATTGGGCCAACCCGTTGTATATTTTATTCCATGCGCGTTCAGGGACCTTTTGAAAGGGCCAGCCATAATTTTTTTTGCTAGAATCAGTCTAACCAGCGTTCAGCAGCAAACAATGGAAATAGGGACATGCCATCTACAATTTTGCCATTTTGTTGATCTGATAACAAGCTGAATCGGCCAATCAGGGTCATTATTGGGCAAAACAGTCACAAGCCATTCTGGTTAAGGGCCAGAGGTTTAACCGAGAGCCACGAACCCGCGTTGTCTGGAACCACAAGTTTTCGGGCCATATGGGATTTTTTAATTAGCCAAAACATGATTAATGGGCCAATTTTGATTTCACTTTTTAAAAACCTAGGTAGGGCTTTTTTGTTATTTTAAACTCTGAAAAAAGTGACATGGATAATTAGATAAAGTGTCAAAAAAATCATGTTATGAACACAAAAAAATATTCATTAAGAATTACAGGGATTTTTTAAAAGATAAGATTAAAATTCCATATCAATAGTACATTATGACAATTTTTATTTAAGCCAAGATGTTTTAAGTTTTCAAAAAGATTTTATATGATATTCATTAAAGAAAAGGACATTTTATTGATTTATATTCTTGTACAAAAAAAGAAACAAATTATGGATAAGGATGTTTTTTACAAGGGCAAAAAATGCAACGGCTATAAATGATAAGTTAAAAGTGTACTAAAAAAAGTCTGAGTAAAAACAGACCTGTACTTTATATACAAGACACAACACAAAGAAAGTCGCCATGATCACCATGATTTAGATGCCACAGTGGTGTAGACAGATAGATACAAACGGAAGTTGCTTCTTTTTTTATTTCGAAGATTTTTTTTGTGGGTCATCCGGCGATTTTTGGTCATTTGGTGGATTTTTTCACTTAGTATGATCCAGGAGCATTTTCTCTGACACACTTCTGGAGCAGATACTGGGCGGATTGGATGGCATCCGGAGTACCTAGGATACAGGTGCAAATTATTATAATGGAAAGAAAACGAAGTAGCGTGTTTCGTCGTAGTTTCAGTAACTTTTATTATGTTATTTTAGGTTAGTTAAATGTTAATGTTTGCCCCGCAGGGTTAGAGCAGGGGAGAGGACTAGAAATAGGAGAAAGGCTACTGTGAAAATACGACATAACCCGCTACTACGTTTTTTTTCATGATCCACAATAATTTAGTTATTTAAATAAGTATAACAGGGCCAATTGTGTCCAAAGAAGCGTAACAATATTTTAGAATTAAAGGATAATCTCAAGATAATAGATTTGTTCTGTTATAGATTTGAGTTTCTATAATAGTAACAGGATAATTGTCTGTCTGTCCGTCGCGTGTGTTCCGACCGAGAAGGATCTCGATTTTTATTTACATCACAGCTTTGGAAATTCCCCCTTCCCTTAAGAAAAGTCGTCTCTTGAATAAGAACCCTCCCTCCAAATTTTTTATTCATAACACTAAAATTTAAAGTAAGGGATCTAATCCATTCCCTTTTCCCCTACCATCAAGTGTCCCTAGATGCGTCTAGGGTATAGCTTCTAGTAGTGATTGGATAATGGCATTAATATTAATCCTTAATGATCTTTAATGACTCAATGAGGGACCATTAGACTGACTTCCCAAAAGTTATGAAATTAATAGCTACGCTCCTCAACTTATAGCCAAGTAGATTAATAATAATACCTGAGATAGTGATGATTCTGTCATTTGATCCAGGTTCCGGGTCACCAATCTGGATGTTTGCCTAAATAATAAATAGTTGATCAGGCATATTCCCTCAAAAAGCCCAGTTGATCACTAAAATACCCCTCCCCCCCCTATTTTGAAATAAATTGAAGAAAAAAATTGAATGTACATTATTTAATTGTCCATTGTCTTATCCCTTAAGATCCCTGTTCAGAAGTGTAAAGTAAAGTTTACCTGTGCATCCATTCTGATTTTCTTGAGCCTGGAGCCTCCAGGACCCATTATGGCGCCAGCAACATCATTGGGGATGGTAACCTACAAAATAAAGAATCTTAAATTGGTTGAAGAAATGAAAAAAATACCTATGCCTATTAAAAAATAAGACATATAAAGCTTGTTTTAAGCACTACAAGAAAATTCTGAGTCGCATAACATAATCGGTAATGAATAGAACCTAACTGTTACAGGAATTATCATGACAAGTTTCAATTCGATATGACATTCCTAGCATGCCTGCCTAATCTAACGATAAGAGATTAAAGATTTGGAGAAACAATAAATGTATATTGTATAAAGCTTTACACTTAAAAAATTTTTCGCGTATTTACGGTAAAGTTGGGTGTAACCTTTTATTCAAATGCTCTTATTAAGTCAAACTGTTCTTAACACGCCAAAAAAAAATGACCACCTTAACCAAAGTAATGTTCTAACCAGGGTTGTTAACCTATAACCTAACCCAAAAAAACAAATCCGTTTTTTGTGGGTTTTGGGTAGGTTATAAAAAAAAACGTTTTTTGTTGTTTAATTCTATATTAGGTTAGTAGTCAATTTAGTAACAATTTAGTAACTGCTACATTTGTTTTACATTTAGTTGAATATTTTCTTTCTAGTTTTGTATAATATAACTAGAAGTTGAAAGTTTTAAAGAAAAGTAACATTTAAAATTAGATGAATGAATAGATTAATTCTCTTCTGTTTTGCATTATAAATGTATTTCTAAATCAATCAGTTTTTATCATTATATAGTTTTTTTTAAAGCCTTTTATTTAAGTAACATTTTTAATAATGGGTTGTGTCGACGTTTTGATTAAAAAACTCGGTTGTTTACAATCCTGGTTCTAACCTGGGTAGTTTCAACAGCTCCGCCTTGAGCAGCACCGCCACCACCATAACCACCAGCACCACCTCCATACCCGCCTTGATCACCTCCATAGCTACCTCCATAACCTAATTTGATAACAATCATTAGCATTTGGAGAAATTAAATGAGGAAAGCTAAGATATTAATATAAAAACAAAGTGAATATCATAGAGATATTTACACACTACCCCCCCCCCTCAAACACAAAATTTCCGGGCAAATACTTTTGTCCTTAATTTTTCTCTCAGTATCCCCCAAAAACTTTATTTTTGGGTGGCCCACTCCCAAAAAGACCATTATGTGTATTCCCAGAAAAAAGAGCCTAATCGGTCTTAGGATTTAGCTCTGTTATAGATTTGGACCGACAGACGGACAGATCTCTTTCAACTTTGTGTAATAGATCAGGTAACAATTTAAAGAAAACTTAAAATTTACTTTTTTGAACCAAGTTGTGTCTTAAGTTTTACATGATGTAAATTGTAAATATATCAATGTATCAAATCCATCAAAGAGATGTTCATAGGACAAACAAAACAAAAACACAATTTACTAACTTTTGTCTTTTTGATGTTCGTTCTTAAATTCACTTTTAAATTCTGAAAATAGTTTCTTAAATAATCAGAGCAAAAGGATAGTTATATAATACAAGGAATTTATACAGTAAGTAGGTTTAATTATTTAAGTCATAATTTTAAATTAAGTAGGTACCTAGTTTTAAAAAGTATCTTGAAATGATTTTTTCCAATAAAGGGGAATAAATCATTAGGAGTTTTAAAACTGTGAAAATAAGAAAGTGACTATTTAAGAGAAGGAAAAGTCATATAAATGAAAAAAGATGCTCTTAAAAAAGTTTATTTCTAAAATAGTTTGAGTTTTTGAATTTGTCCGAGAGTAAATTGTTATTCGTACCTCCATCATTGCCATAGCCACCTTGACCACCGCCATAACCACCACCTTGGGCACCGCCGTAGCCACCTTGATCCCATCCACTACCGCCACCATAGCCACCTTGCCCGTAACCGCCATAACTGTGAGTCAAAGTTGTAAACATATTTTTATTATAAGTCCCATTTACATTTGAATTTCGTTTATAATTTCTTTTTGTGATTCATATTTCACAATATATCTTGATACTTATAATACCGTTGCTTCTCCATACTATACGTCTAAAATTTGCAGGTTAACTTACAAAATTCTTATTAAAAACAATTGTGGATTTTTAGGTATGAATGCTACCAATGAGTGCGTTATGTGATTCATTTGATAAATTCTACAACTTTCCTATCATAACCAGCAGCGCCTCCGTTTCCATAATCCCCTCCTCCTCCATATCCACCACCCCCGTATCCTCCACCATAGCCTCCTCCCTGGGAGTCGTCCCCATACCCTCCCCCGAAGCCCCCGCCACCGCGTGGCCCACCAAAGCCCCTCTGGGGTGGTCCATCCCTGCCCCTTCCACCAAAACCTTAATAATAGTTTTAAGATTAACATGAATGAGCTTTAGAGAAAATAAAATTATTTTTTTTTGTGTTAAAATAATAACGAATCGAACAACAAAGGGGACTATTCTGGACAGCTACTGCTAGTTAAAATGGTAATTTATTATTTTCTAAATGAGGTGAAAATGATTTAACGCTTCCTAAATTTTCATTTTCCTATCAGCGGATATTTGTTTAGGAATAGTACGATGATAGTTATTTATCGCAGCGTATTATAGGCAGCTTTCCGTGCCTAGTAAAGTAAAAAAAGTTCCAGTTTTGATGGCAAGAAGGGACCCGGGGAAAACAAAACAGATACCTATCAATTTTAAGATTTTTATTTTGTTATTTGATAAAAATTCTGTATAATACGATACGATACATGATTTTTCAGAGTGGCTCATACCCGTTTCTAATCCATGGGACATTTAACAGTTTCGAAGCCTTACAAGAAATGTACATACCTTCATCGGCTCCCCTTCCAAAACCACGGGCGCTACCTCTGCCGCCCCTACCTCCGAATCCACCGCCGAAATCGTCGTTGAATCTGCCGAACCCGCCTAAAGTTGATTTATCCATAACATTATCAATTTCTTTTCTTTAGGTGTTGTATAAATTGATTATTGGACATAAAGATTTATTATAAAGAGTGGTGTACACGTATAAGACAAATCTTCGTTGCCAAACTCAACATTTATGCTAATTCAGTTCTGACACTACAAGTGTTAATGTTCGTTTGTCCTACCTTTTCAAAGCTTCTCTTTTATGGATGTTGTCAACCTTGTTTTGGTGCCGTTAGTCTTAGGGGCACGTCAAATGTTTTCTGTTAGTTAGTTAGTTATATTTATTGTTTATTTGGTTTTAGCGGTTTACCAATCATATCCGCTGGGCGGCGTTTTTTTGATTTATTTTTGGCGATTTCTCTAGGAAGGGTTAAGGTACCCTCCCCCAAGATAGCTAAAAGCTAACTTATGTGAAGCTAAACTGTTAAGGAGAACCGTATCGGTTTGACAGTTAGAGAGATCCCTCGGTACAAACAGACAAACACTCTGTTACTTTATTATAAGGATTGAATGAATTGTTAATGCTACTTGCCTGGGCCGCCTCTGCCGCCACGATCTCCGAATCCTCCGCCCCGCATACCACGTCCACCTCTGGGACCATCAAAGCGTCCACCGTCAGGTCCGTATCCCATATAGTTAGTGCCGATACCAGCCTCCCAGTTGATGGGGTCATAGGGGCAATCCTCCCCACGAATTTCTGTACTTCTCACCTACAAAATTATTACATTTAAAACATGCAATGGTGTCTTTGGCGGTTTCTAAGAGTGCATGTAAAAAAAGAGAACCAGGGGGGGGGGGCAATTTCAATTCGTTTGTTTATTACATTATGGTAGGTTATGATAGAAAGCAACATCCTTAGGTAGTTAATGCTCTAAGTAAAGTTAGAGTAGCTGCGCTACCAAAAATACTATACTACGGTGTAACAGAATCACCTTTTCAAAGATCATTTCGGTGGCATTCATCAGTTTGTCCATAGTTCCAGTAACCTAAATACAAACAATGTAGGTATTCTACTAGTAGCATAATTGACTTTTAAAAAATATATTAACATGGTCGGATGTCCATCTTTAGCTTATCAAAATCAAATTTTATGTTTGTAGCAAATTCGAATCATGGAAAGAAAATAAAGTAGCGGGTTTCGTCGTATTTTTACATTAGCTTTTGATAGGCTATTTTAGGTTAGGTCAGGTAAATGTTAGATTGCCCCGCAGGGTTAAGAAATAGGCCCCGCAGAGGCTAGAAATTGAGAAAAGCTACTGTGAAAATACGACGCACCT